>ONZH01019153.1:0-52287 GCA_900303285.1 Rhinella marina
CGAGACATAAAAGAGGTACTTGGGGCTTAACAGCAGAAATAATAGCAAAGGATGTCAGGTATATAGTATACATAGAGTATCATACAGCATGCAGCAGCTGCATAGGTGACGTTAATGGCAGGCCACCTAGTGCTATTTTTAACACCCCCAAAATAAAAAAAATGTTTGCCAGCAAGATATAATAGCCCTTAAAAGGGCTTTTGGGTCTTTTCTGAGCAAATTCTATCCTTGCCTAGCGTTCTTCTGTCTCTACTCTATCTGCCCCTGCTTGCAGCAGCTCTACCTGGCTCGGTATGAGCCGGTCACATGTCACCAGGTGCTTTATAGCACCCGATGACACGTTCCCGGCCAGCCAATCACTGTAATGCCAGTAGCTATCATGGCTACTGGCATTGCAGTGAATGCCAGTACCTTTCCGCATGCTAATTGGCTAATTAGCGTGTGGGGAGGGGACTCGAGTATGGCGCTCGAGCAGTGCCGAACACCGCGTGGTCACGAGCGCCGCCATGTTCGGCCGAATGGTGTATTTGGCTGAACATCTTCGCTCATCACTATTAATAACTTCAACTGTGTTGTAACTGAATATAGAAGAAACGGACAATTGAGACCTGACCCTTAAAATTGCGTTAACACTCACAGTTAAACTGTTACCTTAGTGTGTATTGGTGGACTGAACTCCCCCCCCCCCCCCAGACACACCCCCCCGAAAAAATGAACTGAACAGTGTGTGGAGATAATAAACGGATTTAGCCCTAATATTTCATTCTTAATCCCTGATTTATACAGTTTTTCAAACTAAAGCAAAAAGAAAAATTAAATTAAATACTGTATGTGTGATGACCTTACACAGAGTTGTCACTAGTATTCTATATGCTATGCTAGATTGATGGTAGAACACGTGTTGGTAAAAAATAAATAATAATAATAATTTCTGTGGAAATGAGAAAAAAAGTAGGTAGCTGCATTTGAGAGTTGCAGCATACGCAGTTCTGCTAGGAGGCACAGCAGCCACAGTTCCTCACTCCTTCCTCCTTGGCTGTCAGCTTCCCTTTCTGTCTCTATTCTACACACACAATTCTTCTCTTTCTTTGTAATCCTAGCCTTTCCCTTGCTAGAAAAAGAATACAAGCTTCATTGATTTATGACTGTCCCTGACTGATTTTCACTCTCCCTCACTCCCTAAGATTGTTTTTCTGGCAGACACTGTAAGACCCAACCACCCTCATTCACAGCCCAGCACAGGATGTTATTTTGCTCATTCTGCTAGGGCACCTCCCTGCCTGCTGCAGCACTTATTGGCACATCCAGGCTGTCTGTCAACCTGAAAGCCAATCAGGGCAAGCCCTTCCCCACACTTCCTCTCATGGTAATGTGAAACCCCTTCTTCTTCCCTAGTGTTTTTTACCCCTGACATGTTCTAAAATTGCGCTATGTGCCGTTTTAGGGGATTCGTCTCAAATTAACCTGAAAATATTTGGGTTTGTCTGCTGTATATAAATTGCAAAGTTCGGACTGAACCTGGTTCATTCCGAACTGGTTCGCACATCCTCAGTTTACATAAAACATATTTTTTGAAAATTATGGTTTTTGACTCACTATACCATCCAACTTGTTAAAATAAAGTCAAACTGTAGGATACAATGTAAATTGATTTAATTGGTTGTAGAGCATCATGGAATGAAACCTTGACCTTTCCACTTGAGCCTACTGTTTTAGACATAATTCAAAAAGTGTGAAAATCATCTAATTGGGAATTATATAACATACAACACTGAAAAAATTAGTTTAAAATGAAGTTAAGTTCCATTTTAATTGGGATAGTCACTGTGAACGAAATTATCTGATCATCTTTTTTGTAATAGAAAAGGATTACAGATAGTTTATGAGGCACCAAGCCATGACATTTCACTGCAGGCAACTCCAGCAGTCACCTGTCTAGTGCTAATGAAGGTGCACAGGGTAGAATATTACAGGACAAATTAAATCAACAACCTTCTATCTGATAGAAAAACTCCAGAGCAATAATGCTAAATGACATACAGCATATATGAGGATGAGTCAAAAACGATTTGCACTCTGGCTTTAGAATTTATTTTAGTCAACTTTTAGAAAAACAAATGCATCAGTCTTCAACACAATTTCCATATCTTCAATACACTTTTCCCATGTGTCAACAAGCTTTCGTATTCCCTCATTAAAATTGTTTTAGACTGAGCTGCGAGCCACATCACACATGCATAGATTATTGCATAGGAAGAGTCATGGCTGATTTGCAAATGATTTGCCCAATAATCCACTGTCACTCATTTATCCAACAGAATCAGTTCACGTGCACACTCACAACGTTGTCATCAGTCGTGGAGGTGGAAGGGCATCTGGCTCCTTTCTCATGGCTAAGGCTACTTTCACACTGGCGTTTACAAATTCCGGTATTGAGCTCCATCATAGGGGCTCAATACCGGAATAAAACGCTTCAGTTTTGTCCCCATTCATTGTCAATGGGGACAAAACTGAACTGAAGAGAACGGAATGCTCCAAAATGCATTCCATTCAGTTCTCTTCAGTATACAGACCGGAGAGCAAACCGCAACATGCTGCCATTTGCTCTCCGGTCTGGGCATCCGCACCAAGATGGATCCGGAATGACCCTCAATGCAAGTCAATGGGGACAGATCCGTTTGGTGTGACACAATAATAAACAGATCCGCCCTCCATTGACTTTTAATGTTCATGACGGATCCGTTACCGGCACTTTTCTCCACAGCTCCCTCCTCCCTCCAGCAGAGTGCGCTGTGGGGAATCTTCCCTTCCTTTGTGCGCTGTCCTCCTCCTGTGCTGTCCGGAGCTGCTGGGGCCTATGTAAGTATGTATGTATGTAAGTGTATGTAAGTGTATCTAAGTGTATGTATGTATGTGTATGTATGTGTAAGTGTATGTATGTATGTTAGTGAGACTGTGTCTGACACGTGTGGGGCCGGAGCGCGGTTCCGGCCCCACACGTGCACCTGCGGCAGCACGGTTACGGTGGGACCCTTCACCCACTGGATCTGTGCACCCGCACCTATATCCAGAACGGAACGGGGAGCGCTGCGCCTGGAGCTCCCCGCTGCGCTCATAGAAATGAATGGGAGTGCAGCGCGCAAGCGCGGCCACTGCTCCCATTCATTTCTATGGAGCCAACGGAAGTAGCCGGTGGGACCCACACCTATAAGACAATGGGGGCATATCCTAGCGATATGCCCCCATTGTCTAAAATGAGAATAACCCTTTAAACTGACTATAGTACTAACATTTTGTTCTTTTACTGGTTCTTCTTTATAATATATAAATATATATATATATATATATATATATATATATATTATATATATATATATATATATATATATATATATATATATATATATTCTGCAATGCCAAACAAGTAATGTTTGAATGTAATATGAAAATCTTATAATTTTTATGCCAATAGACAGATACCACGTTGATACTTCACCACTGAGACTTTAGTTTTATCAGCCTCTTCTCTAAAAAGGTTTTTATGGACTGGGTACCTTTGGCAACTGGATGAGTCTGGCACTCAGAGAAATGCTTTGGAAAATTAAAGCTGAAGGTCTACCAGGATAATATAAAGTTTATCTAAGAAAATAATACTAAAGCTAGTGCTTTACTTTTCTTTACTCTATCAAGCAACTAACATCCCTTTTGACTAAATATGAATATACACATTGGATATCCACTTTATGGGGAAAAAAATGATTGAGACACCTACACTGTAGAGGAGCAGGAGCTTTTATGACATCTCATACCAAACTCATAGGCATTAATATACAGTTGCTCCCTCTTTTGCTGCTAAAACAGCTTCCACTCTTTTGGGAAAGCTTTCTGCAAGATTTTGGAGTATGCCTGTGGGATTTTGTGCCCATTCATCTAGAATTGCATTTGTGAGGTCAGACACTGATGTTGGATCAGTAGGCCTGAATCGCAATATCCTAAAGGTGTTCAATGGTGTTGAGGTTAGGTCATTCAAGTTCTTTCATACCCAGCTCACCCAACCATGCCTTTATGGATATTGCTTTGTGCACTGGGGTACTGTCACGAGTGGGCTTGCATCTGGTATCAGACGTTCTGCGCGGCTTTCAAAAGTGACATAATTTGACATGCTTTTCCCTTGGTTTGGTTGCTGTTTACCACACCTCTTCCCCTCAGCTGTTGTGGCTGTGGTAATTGTCTTTCCTCTATTTATTCCTTCTTCTCCCAGGATTCACTTTATACTTTCTGCCTACTTTGTAGTGTGTGGTGTGGATCTCGGCTGAGATCCGGTTGCTGCGATATCTGCTTTAAGATAAGTGATATTTTCCCCTTTTGTGGTTTTCCTTCTGGAGTCTCCTGTTCGTCCTTACTCTTGGAGGAACAGGTTGACTCTTTCCTGTGTCACTAGCTGCAGGGTTCTTTAGGGTGAATTTATTATTAGGTTCCTGTGTATGAACTCTCCTACAACTAAGGCTTGTTCATACTGGTAGTCAGTCAGGGCCTAGTCTCAGGGTTCTCTGCAGGAGGTGACCGTTTCCCTGGTTTTGGTCTTTTACCTTCCCTCGTACGCTTGGTGTGGCTATTCCCTCCACACCAGAGTGTGACAGGTACAGCAATGCTGGAACATAAAAGCACCTTTCCCAGACTGTTCCCACAAAACCAGAAGATTAATTTTGTTCAAAATGTATTGGTATGCTGAAGCATTAATATTTTCCTTTACTGAAACCAAGGCCTAGTTCAAACCTTGGAGAAAATCTCCATAGAATTATTTATTTTCCACCAAACTTTACAGTTGGCACAATCGAGTTAGGAGGATGAGGTTCTCTTATTTGCCAAACCCAGACTACCATATAGACCAGCATGATTCATCACTCCATAGAACATGTTTTCCCTGCTCCAGAGTACGGAGGTGCGGTGCTTTACACCAATTGGTCTAATGCTTGGCATTGTGCTTGGTAATATTAGGCTTGCATGCAGCTGCTCCCGCTGCATAATTTTTGTGTCAATGTTAATGTCAGAAGATATTTGGAAGTCTACAGTTAATGAGTCAACAGAGTGCTGGCAACTTTTATGCAGTATGCACCTCAGCACTGGTAACCCTGCTTTGTAACATGGTCTACCACTTTCTGGCTGTGTTGTTGTGGTTTGTAAATGCTTGTACTTTGTACTAAAACCCACAGTTGCACTAAAACTCACAGTTGATAATGGATCTAATAGGTAATAAATTTCATAAACTGACAATGGTGGCATTCTATTACAGTACAACCCAGGCATTTAGTGAGCTCTTTAGAACGGTCCATTCTTTGACAAACATTTGTAAAGGCAGACTGTATGATTGGGGGCTGGATATAATACACCTGTGACAATGGGATTGAATGAAACACCTCATTTCTATGATTAAGAGATATGTTGAAATACTTTTTTTTGTACGTCCAACTTACTATCTAGTGAATATGGGGCTTCCCGACTTGGTGGAGCTGATGGATTTCGTCATGCCCAATTCTTTTGTTTTGGGGTAACAAGTTACGGTACTACCAGCTATGTTTTTTAGCAACTTTCTCCATTCACCCTTTTAATGGCATGCATATAGGAGGGTAGGTTAGGATAACTGTTGACCAAATACTTATTTGACCAACAGATATAGCCATCATTATGTGGACGTTCTGTGTATGGTGCTTCTGTCTGAAACATTTAGACAAATAATTATGTTTCTAGACAGTATAAACTAAATAATAATGTTCTAAATAAGACAACGAATCTAGTGATGTTAATTAGTGGTGTTAGCAAGTATTTTTTCCGGTTTGTGTTTTCCCTTGAGAGCACTGCTGAAAACGTTCAGATAAAACGTTCAAATACAGATAGTAGTCATTAGAGATGAGCGAGCATACTCGTCTGAGCTTGGTGCTCGTTCGAGTATTAGGGTACTCGTAAGTGCTCGCTGCTCGGACGAGTATCTCGCCATGCTCGAGGAAATGGCAACTTCCGCATCGTTCATTTTTGGCGCCTATAAACTCAGCCAATCACAAGCCAGGAGACTCTACGGTACACCCAGCATCACGTGGGGCCCTTACATGTCGATAGCAGGGGTTGGCTGGCCTGATCAGGTGACCCTGGAATATACTAGTGACTGGCCGCGGTGCTCGGCTCAGATGCTGTCTGGATGTTGTTAGGGATAGAGCTGCTGCATTTCAGGGAGAGTGTTAGGGCCTGCATTTAGTTCTCTGTTAAGCAGGAATCATCCACAAAGAACCCAACAGCCCTTCTAAGGGCTACAAGACATTTTTTTTTGTCTCCTTGCTTGGCTGGCTGGCTGGCACTAGTAGTGCAGCTATCGCCATATATAACCCCCTTTTTTTTAATGTTATATCTAAGTGATACAAATCCATTTCACACAGCAGTGTGGAACCATTCTGTCTGTTACAGTTCAGTACACTCACTCCAATCCGTATTTTCTGTCCAGGTGACACTTTCTGTACGTCACTTAATGCAACCAAGTCTTTTGCTGCCTGTCACGTATATAGCTTGATCCCAAAAATCTCTGTGCGACATTTGTCTGGGTCGCAGTCTAAATAGCCACCGTCAGTAGGGTGTCAGTTAGCTCTACGATAGTTTCTGCACGTCACGTTCCCAAAAAAACAAAACTCCAAAAAAAATATATAAAAAAAATAGTTTTTTAGTTGTTTTAGCTCAGTGATACAAATCCATTTCACACAGCTGCGTGGAACCATTCTGTGTGTCACAGTTCAGTACACTCACTCCAATCCGTATTTTCTGTCCAGGTGACACTTTCTGTACGTCACTTAATACAACCAAGTCTTTTGCTGCCTGTCACGTATATAGCTTGATCCCAAAAATCTCTGTGCGACATTTGTCTGGGTCGCAGTCTAAATAGCCACCGTCAGTAGGGTGTCAGTTAGCTCTACGATAGTTTCTGCATGTCACGTTCCCAAAAAAACAAAACTCCAAAAAAAATATATAAAAAAAATAGTTTTTTAGTTGTTTTAGCTCAGTGATACAAATCCATTTCACACAGCTGCGTGGAACCATTCTGTGTGTCACAGTTCAGTACACTCACTCCAATCCGAATTTTCTGTCCAGGTGACACTTTCTGTACGTCACTTAATGAAACCAAGTCTTTTGCTGCCTGTCACGTATATATAGCTTAATCACAAAAATCTGTGTGCGACATTTGTCTGGGTCGCAGTCTAAATAGCCACCGTCGGTAGGGTGTCAGTTAGCTCTACTATAGTTTCTGCATGTAACGTTCCCAAAAAAAAAAACTAAAAAAAAAATATATAAAAAAATATTTTTTTAGTTGTTTTAGCTCAGTGATACAAATCCATTTCACACAGCTGCGTGGAACCATTCTGTGTGTCACAGTTCAGTACACTCACTCCAATCCGTATTTTCTGTCCAGGTGATACTTTCTGTACGTCACTTAATTAAACCAGACTGAACAAGTTTGTGGGTTTCAGTACAGCAGGCCCATTTATTTTTTATTTTTTATATAATACACTTATATACAGAAAATGTTCAACCCCAGGGCTAAGGGTCGAGGACGAGGGTGTGGGCGTGGGCATTCAATTACTTCAGGGGGCAGAGGCCGTGGTCCTGGGCAGGGTGAGACAGTACCTGATGAGGGGAGAGCAGGGGAACGCCGCAGAGCTACACTCCCTAGCTTCATGTCTCTACTTACAGGGACACGTGGTAGAGGACTGTTGAAACCACAACAGTGCGAACAGCTGATCTCGTGGATTGCGGACAATGCTTCAAGTAATTTGTCCACCAGTCAGTCTTCCACGCAGTCCAGCCACGTTACCCAAGGGAGCACTCCTCTGGCTCCTCCACCTCAACCTCCTTCCCCCCAGTCTGCCCCCTCCCAGGAAAATTTGGAATGCGATCCGGCATACTCTCAGGAACTGTTTTCTGGACCCTTCCCAGAGTCACAAACCACTTCTCAGGTTGCTGCTGACTTCGTTACCGATGCCTAAGTTTTCCAACAGTCACAGTCTGTGGCTCATGATGATGATGACAATGTTGAGTTAGTGGAAGAAGTTTGTAAAGAGGTGTCGGACGATGAGGAGACACGGTTGTCAGACAGCGGTGAAGTTGTTGTCAGGGCAGGAAGTCTGAGGGGGGAGCAGACTGAGGAATCGGAGGATGACGAGGTGACTGACCCAAGCTGGGTTGATAAGCTGAGTGAAGACAGTGCTTCTGAGGCGGAGGCGAGTGCTGCACCAGAACAGGTTGGAAGAGGCAGTGGTGTGGCCAGAGGGAGAAGCAGGGCCAGAGCTGGTGCATCAGCAGCAACTGTTTAACGTAGTGAAGCTCCCGTGGCGAGGCCTAGATGTTCGCAAGTCTGGAGGTTCTTTAAAGAAAGTGAGGATGACCGACGGACTGTGGTGTGCAACCTGTGCCACACCAGGATCAGCAGGGGTGCCACTACTACTAGCCTAACCACCACCAGCATGCGCAAGCATATGAGTGCTAAACACCCCACTCAATGGAACCAAGGCCGTTCACCACCTCCTGCGGGTCACACCACTGCTCCTTCCCCTCTGTCACTCGCTGCCTCTGCTAGTCAACCCCCTGCCCAGGACCCCGGAAAACCACACCTTCGCCTCCACGATCCTCCACAGTATCTACCAATGTGTCCCAGTGCAGCGTTCAGCTGTCTTTACAGCAGACGCTGGAGCGCAAGAGGAAATACAGTTCCACCCACCCACATGCCCAAGCCCTCAACTTCCACATCTCCAAATTGCTTAGCCTGGAGATGCTGCCCTATAGCCTGGTAGAGACCGAGGCCTTTCGCAATCTCATGGCGGTTGCTGCCCCTCGGTATTCGGACCCCAGCCGCCACTATTTTTCCCGATGTCCCAGCCCTACACCAGCACGTATCAGAGAACATCCTCCGTGCCCTGACCAATGCTGTTTCTGAGAAGGTCCACCTAACCACGGACACGTGGACAAGTGCTGCCGGGCAGGGACACTACATCTCACTGACGGCACATTGGGTTAACTTGGTGGAGGCTGGGACCGAGACTGACCCTGGGGCGCTCATGTACTGCCCACACCGAGGATTGCGGGGCCTACCTCGGTCACGGTCTCTCAGACGTACTATGCCTCCTCCTCCGACCACTCCTCCTCCTCCACCTCCTCCTCTGAATTACCATCAGTGGACATGGCGCCTTCAGTCGGTAGCTCTAGGCGCAGCAGCAGTGCCGTGGGTAAGTGCCAGCAGGCGGTGCTCAAACTGCTGAGCTTAGGTGACAAAAGGCACACCGCCCAAGAGCTGTTACAGGGCATCACAGCGCAGACCGATCTGTGGCTGGCACCGCTGAACCTCAAGCCAGGCATGGTTGTGTGTGACAATGGTGGCGACTCTGCAACTCGGCAGATTGACACATGTGCCATGCCTGGCCCACGTGTTCAATCTCATAGTTCAGCGGTTCCTCAAGACATACCCCAATCTGTCTGATTTGCTCACCAATGTGCGTCGCATCTGTGTGCATTTCCGCAAGTCGAACACAGATGCTGCCACTCTCAGGGCAGCGCAGCGCCGCCTACAACTGCCCACTCACCGACTGTTGTGCGACGTGCCCACGAGATGGAATTCGACATTAAACATGTTATCCAGAGTTTACCAGCAGCGCAGAGCGATTGTAGACTGCCAGATGTCAACTTCCACCAGAACTGGTAGTCAGGTCAGTCAGATTCCTCAAGTCTACAATGAGGAGTGGACGTGGATGTCTGATATCTGCCAGGTGTTGACCAACTTTGAGGAGTCAACACAGATGGTCAGTGGCGATGCCGCCATTATCAGCCTCACCATCCCGCTGCTTTGCCTGTTGAAAAACTCACTGCTCAGCATCGAGTCGGATGCTTTGTGCTTGTTACAAGAGATGGTGGAGGAAGATACGTCGCTTGATAGCCAGAGCACCCTCCGGTCTGTTTCTCAGCACGTATTGGAGGAGGGGGATGAGGATGAGGAGGAAGAGGAGGAGAATGTCGGCGAGACAGAAGAGGGTACCAGTACTCAGTCCTTAACTCTTGAGCGTGTATGGGCTGAAGAGGAGGACTTGGAGGAGGAGGAGGAGGAGAAAATGGAGAGTCAGGCCAGTAAGGAGAGGGAATTCTTGCGTGTTGGGACTCTGGCGCACATGGCAGACTTCATGTTAGGCTGCCTATCCCGTTAGAAGCATTTTTTCAAACACCGATTACTGGGTGTTCACTCTCCTGGAAACACGGTACAAGCAGAACCTTTCCACTCTCATCCCTGCAGAGGAAAGGAGTATGAGAGTGAATAGATATCAACAGGCCCTGGTGCACAAGCTGAAACAATCCTTCCCATCTGACGCCGCTAGCGGCAGTGGGCATGGTTATGTGGGCCAAGTAGCTGGGGGAGAGGAGCCGAGCAGGCAGCTTGTCCAGCACTGGCAGGGGAACGCTCTCCAAGGCCTTTGCCATTTTTATGTCACCCCAGCAAGACACTGTCACCTGTCCCCAGTCTAGGCAGAGTAGGGGGGAGCTGTACAAAAAGATGGTGAGGGAGTACCTAGCTGACCATACCAACGTCCTGCGTGATCACACTGAACTGGCGCTGTACACCTTTGAGGTGCTGGCCTGCCCTGCCGCTAGCGTGCTGTCAGAGCGGGTATTCAGTGCAGCTGGTGGCGTCATAAGCGTACACGCCTGTCAACTGACAGCGCTGACAGGCTGATGCTTATTAAAATGAACAAAGCCTGGATTTCACCGGAATTCAAATCTCCTCCGGGGGAAAGCAGCTAAAATTTAACATTACTTATGTATCCGATTCCTCTTCTCTACTCCTCCTACTCCTCCTCCTCCTCCTCCATATCGTCTTTGCCTAATGCTGACCAAAAAAACGCCATTTTTCAGAGATCCAACTGGCACTCTTTTACCACAATTTTTCAGGAGGGCCCCCTACAGGCCCTTTCTTCAAACAATTTTTCCGGAGGTCCACCTACAGGCCCTCTCTCCCAAAAATTTTTCCGGAGGTCCACCTACAGGCCCTCTCTTCAAACTATTTTTCCGGAGGTCCACCTACAGGCCCTCTCTCCAAACAATTTTTCCGGAGGTCCACCTACAGGCCCTCTCTCCAAACAATTTTTCCGGAGGTCAACCTACAGTCCCTCTCTCCAAACAATTTTTCCAGAGGTCCACCTACAGGCCCTCTCTTCAGTTCCAGTTTCCAGTTTTATTTGCGCAAACTGCGTAAAGTTTTTTTTTGGGGATAGGTGTGAAAAATAATATTACCTGCGTATCTATATTGCCCAACATTGGATACGGTAGCAACAAGAAGACCAAACACATGCTGCCCACAGGGTTCCGCAAATTCCTGGTCCACAATGTAAAGGAGTTTGAGGTTCTGTTGATGAGCAACAAGTCCTTCTGTGCAGAAATCGCCCACTACGTCTCCTCAAAGAACCGAAAGACCATTGTGGAGAGAGCGGCACAGCTCGCCATCAAAGTGACGAACCCCAACGCCAGACTGCGCAGCGAAGGGAACGAATAAATATCTCTGTGGTTATTTGTGCTAAATAAAAGTTAAATAAACACACACAAAAAAAAATTTGATCTGTTCCTGTGCCTGATCCACCCAAGTTGAATCTGTTCCATCATGAGAAAGTCCCCCCAAGGAGTCCCCACTGTAACTTGCTTCCCATTCAACTACCTCACCCCCCGACACCTGTGTCTCGCCATTGTCCACCACCTCCTCAGACAACACTGGTAAATCCCCACTGTCAGCACACGGAGACTGCAAAAGGTCTTGCGAATTGGGGCAGAGAATGTTCTGGGGTAGCACATCAGAGAAGGGGTGACTACGGGGTTCCAGGGAGTACGTGACCACATGCAATCTCCATCCAAAAAGTCATACTGAGGCTCACCACCATGCTTTACACTGCAATCTTATTACTGAGGCTCACCACCATGCTTTATACTGCAATCTTATTGAAAGACAGACAATCAGGGGTTCACCGCCAGGTTGTCAGGCAGCATTTTTAAGAGGGTCACCATTACCGTGTCCCTGAAAATTGCTTTGGGGTCATCCCCAGACTATTGGCCAGATTTAGAAAAAATGATGCAATTAGGGAGCCTCAGAGGCATCCCTACATGCTGCCCCTGCTGTTTCCTGTCCATTTCCGTGGTGTTTCCATCATTTTCTGAGGTTTCCAGGTTTTCACCCAGCCTTCCCTAGGCAGAGCCCCGGTCCCCTGCAAAAATTGCTTGAGTCTCCCATTGACTTCAATGGGGTTCGTTATTCGAAACGAGCACCCGAGCATCGGGAAAAGTTCAACTCGAATAACGAGCACCCGAGCATTTTAGTGCTCGCTCATCTCTAGTAGTCAACCTACAGTAGAATACAATTTCAATAATGTACATTACAGTTTTATATACCTCCTTTTCAGTTAACTTTATTCTTGATTTATTACAGTTTACAGAACCAATTAGTGAATTACTTTTCATTCATCATAGTCAAGTCTTATCTTGTACTTGACTTTTTGGCATTTTGAACACATTTCAATGCTAATTTGAGTTATTCCTCAAGACTGATAAACAAAAACTTCAACATTTTTAAATAACTTCAGTTGAGTTCAACTGTCAATATATATGTACAAATTACATAGCTCGTCCTATCCATATTGTATTAACCTTTCTGATGCTTGCTGTATGAAGTTCTTCTGTTGAGGTCCATCATAGAAATGCCAATTCTTGTCCGCAAAACAGACAAGAAAAGGGCATGTTCTATTTTTTTTTTTTTTTGGGGCGGGGGGGGGTCACGAACGGAGCAATGGATGCGGACAGCACACGGAGTGCTTCCGCATCTTTTGCGGCCCCATTTAAGTGTATGGGTGTGCATCCGACCCGCAAAAAAAGGGACTTGGATGCAGAACCTAACAACGTTCATGTGCATGAGCCCTTAGAGATGAGCAAATCGAAGTCCACGAATTTCAGGATAAATTTAATTCACTATGAAGCTGAACTTAATAGTACTTTGTGATAGTGAATCGATTTAACCTGAAATAGTGTAGAAAAACAAAAAATAAAATACCTGCTCCATTTGGTTTCGATGGGCTGCCCGCCACCATCTTTCTTGAAGATCTTGCCCGAAATCCCATGTGTGGTGACGTATGATGTCACAAAAACACCGGTTGGCATGATGACGTCATCTCGGGCCATGCAAAATTTCATTCCAAACCTTCAAGCAAGATGGTGGCTGGCCGTTTTTAAATTTTACACTCTGTTATGTATATCAGATGAGGTAATCATGTATGAACGCAGCATTTGAGAGGTACAATGACGAGAGGTGGCACAATTGCTGCTCCCTGTCATTGAACCCACTACTAAATGAGCTTTGTGACAAAGATCTCCGACAGTTTCCATTACAGTTATTGGAGCCAAATGGAGACTTTCATGCTTCTGGTAATGCCGGAATGCAGAGACATCCAGCAACCAATTAAATCAACAACCTTCTACCTGATAGAAAAACACCAGAGTAATAATGCTTAGTGACATATAGCATGTATGAGGTTGAGTCAAAAAGTATCTGCACTCTAGCTTTAGAATTTATTTTAACACCTTAAGGACCCAGCCATTTTTCACCTTAAGGACCAGGCCATTTTTAGAAAATCTGACATGTCTCACTTTATGTGGTGATAACTTTAGAACGCTTTTACTTATCCAGGCCATTCTGAGACTGTTTTCTCATCACATATTGTACTTCATGGCAGTGGTAAATTTGAGTCAAAATATTTCATTCTTATTTATAAAAAAATACCAAATTTACCAAAAATTTAGAAAAATTTGCAAATTTCCAAATGTCAATTTCTCTACTTTTAAAATACATAGTAATGCCTCCAAAAATAGTTATGACTTTACATTCCCCATGTGTCTACTTCAGGTTTGGATCACTTTGAAAATTACATTTTATTTTTTTGGGACGTTAGAAGGCTTAGAAATTTAGAAGCTAATCTTGAAATTTTTTACAAAATTTCCAAAACCCACTTTTTAAGGACCAGTTCAGGTTTGAAGTCACTTTGTGAGGCTTCCATCATAGAAACCACCCAAAAATCACCCCAGTTTAGAAACTACACCCCTCAAGGTATTCAAAACTGATTTTACAAACGTATGATGTCACAAAAACACCCTTTAGGTGTTCCATTAGAATTAAAGGAAAATGTAGCCAAAATTTCCGAATTTCACTTTTTTGGCAGATTTTCCATATGAATCATTTTATTCTGAGAATAAAACAAGGGTTAACTGCCAAACAAAACTCAGTAATTATTACCCTTATTCTGTAGTTTACAGAAATGCCCCATTTGTCATCGTAAACTGCTGTACAGGCACACGGCCGGGCCCAGAAGGAAAGGAACGCCAGGGCAGATTTCACTGGAAAAAGTTTAAGTTGCCATGTCACATTTGATGCACCCCTAGAGTAGGAAACTCCAAAAAACTGACCCCATTTTGGAAACTACGGGATAAGTTGGCAGTTTTGTTAGTGCTATTTTAGGGTACATATGATTTTTGGTAGCTCTTAATTACACTTTTTGTGAGGCAAGGTAACAAAAACTAGCAGTTTTGGCATTGTTTTTATTTTTTGTTATTTACAACATTCATCTGACAGGTTAGATCGTGTGATATTTTTATAGAGCAGGTCGTTACAGACGCGGCAATATCTAATATGTATACTTTTTTTTATTTATTTAAGTTTTACACAATATTTTTGAAGAACAAAAAAAAATCACATTTTAGTGTCTCCATAGTCAGAGAGCTGTATTTTTTTTATTTTTTGGGCGATTTTCTCAGGTAGGGGCTCATTTTTTGTGGGATGAGATGATGATTAGATTGGTACTATTTTTGGGGGCATACGCTTTTTTGATCGCTTGGTATTATATTTTTTGTGATGAAATGTGAAAAAAATGCCTTTTTTTAGACAGTTTTTATTTTTTATTTTTTACAGTGTTCACTTGAGGGGAGAGATCATGCTATATTTTTGTAGAGCAGGTTTTTATGGATGTGGTGATACCAAACATGTATACTTATTTTTATTTTTTTAATTTTTACACAATAATATCATTTTTGAAACAAAAAAAATCATGTTTTAGGGTCTCCATAGTCAGAGAGCTGTAGTTTTTTTTTATTTTTTGGGCGATTGTCTCAGGTAGGGGCTCATTTTTTGCGGGATGAGATGACGATTAGATTGGTACTATTTTTGGGGGCATACGCTTTTTTGATCGCTTGGTATTACAATTTTTGTGATGAAATGTGACAAAAAATGACTTTTTTTAGACAGTTTTTATTTTTTAAAATGTTCACCTGAGGGGAGAGATCATGCTATGTTTTTGTAGAGCAGGTTTTTACGGACGTGGTGAAACCTAACATGTATACTTATTTTTATTTTTTTAAGTTTTACACAATAATATCATTTTTGAAACAAAAAAAAATCATGTTTTAGGGTCTCCATAGTCAGAGAGCTGTAGTTTTTTTATTTTTTGGGCGATTGTCTCAGGTAGGGGCTCATTTTTTGCGGGATGAGATGATGATTAGATTGGTACTATTTTTGGGGGCATACACTTTTTTGATCGCTTGGTATTAAATTTTTTGTGATGAAATGTGACAAAAAATGACTTTTTTTGACAGTTTTTATTTTTTATTTTTTACAGTGTTGACCAGGTGGGCTGGATCATGTGATATTTTAATAAAGCAGGTTTCTACGGATGTGGCGATACCTAATATGTATATTTTTATTTTTTTTTCTATTTTTATGTGTTTCTTTATGGGGAAGGGGCTTTTTTTATTGAAACTTTATTATTATTTTTTTTTTGTTAACACTTTTATTTAACTTTTTTTTAACATTTCACTTATGTCCCAGTAAGGGACTTTAACATTTCAGGGTCTGATCCCTGATTGAATGCAGCACAATACATCTGTATTGTGCTGCATTCAACTGTCAGCGTCTCACACTGTGAGACGCTGACCGTTGCCTAGGAGACCCAGCGCTGTGGCTGGGTCTCCAGGGCTTCCGTAGATGGGAGTCCCGATGCCTCTGGGCAAGGCATCGGGGCTTCCATCTCAACCATTGGAACCCCCCCCCACCGCCTCACCGGGACCCGATGGCTTTAAAAGCTGCCGCAATTGACTTGTATGCCGCGGTCAGCGTGACCGCGGCATACAAAGGGTTAATCCGCCGGCATCGGTGTAATCACCGGTGCTGGCGGATACAGCAGAGGCCCGGCTGTTAGTATCAGCCGGACCCCTGCTGCAGATTGTGGCAGCGGGGCAGCAGCAGCACCTTAACCCTAGGACGAGAATGCTCGTCCTAGGGCGTTAAGTAACGCCATATTAGGATGAGCATTCTCGTCCTAGGTCGGCAAGGTGTTAATTAACTTTCAGAATAAACAAATGCATCATTCTTCAACATGATCTTCTTATTTTCAATACATTTTGCCCCTCTGTCAACAAGCTTTCAGATTCCCTCAAACTTTTTTTTAGACTGAGCTGCGAGCCACAAATGTACTACCATGGATTATTACATAGGCATAGCCATGGCATTTGCAAATGATTTGCCCAATAATCCACTGTCAATCATTTATCCAACAGAATCAGTTCAGAATGGCTTGCCAGATCTCTATCACTAGTCTGAAACTAGCCTTAGACTTAAGGTGCCGATTCTATTTCTTTTTCCTGTACAATAGGCATTCTCTTGACATTATATCAATGAATTAGGGGAAGCTAGGTAGTGCAGCTATTCTAATTTCAGTCCATGTTATTTCATAGCTGTGCATTCTTTTCACTAGTTTCTATTTAGAGGTGGTAAACCCCAAAAGTTTAACTGTGTCAATGGCTGGCACATCCATGGGCTGTCCGAGTGCAAAACAGACAGCATATAGCCTGAACACTGGTATATTATATTAAATAGGTCAATACACATGACTGATTTTTGTACAGACCATCAGTCTGTGGAGAGAAAATCGCAGCATACAATACTTTGGTACAATTCATGTGATAGACTCTTCTATTCGAGTCAATGGGTCCATGAAAAAAAACACTCAGACCTTGGATGCCATTTGTGAGTGGTATAATTGCTAAGGGATGCTGAAAAGAATTGAAAGCACAACTTTACTGATGCCATTCAGATGTATCATGTTTGCAAGATGGATGAACAGAACTCAGAGACAAGGAAAATCACATAGACAGGTTTTAAAATGTCTGTTCGAATAAGCCCTTAAATAATAAGTCTTGGTTGATATTGCAAGACGAAATCAAAGTCTTTGCTATTAGGGCTCTTGACTTTCAACAGTACTTGAGAAGACTCAATAAATTCTACAAAATAAATTTGTTTGTTGTTTAATGAGTAAATAATGTTTTTGCTAAAGTTGTGTGTTGGAAGTTCAAATTTATTAGATGTAAATATTAGTATATAAGTAATATAAGTCCTTATGTTTGCAGTTTAAAACTCTCATTAGACCAAAATGAAATCCATATACACTATTTCATAGAGACGTGAAGACATATTTATGTTCTGGTTCTCAGTAAATTGCCATATTTTCATTGTGATTTGATTCAGGTTGGTTACATTTTACTTTTTGTAATCTTTGGTAGATCTGTCCTCTGTTAACCTCCACTGTAAAAATATATTTTTATAGTATGCATGTTTATGATATAATTTGGATGGTGAAATCATAATGTGTTAATGGAGTTCTACATATGATTGATCAACTCATCTTTATTATATATGTACAGTGTTTCTTTACAGTCCTGTCAAGGCCTTGCAACCACTTACTTAGAAGTATAGAAAACTAATAGCAAAAAAGCCATGTCCCATCTTCTCTGCTTTAATATGTGTTACACTTGCCAACCATCAGGCTTGACTTTGGGCTAGTCCTAGGAGGTTCCCATGATTTCACCCTTATAAAGAGATCTAACCTTCACTGCAGGGGAGCCACTACCTCTTGGCATAGTCCCAATATGGTTGGCTGCTGACCCACTGAAGTCAGAGACACTGGTGCCATCACCGAGGGAGCAAGTAATACACTTAGTCAGCAAACAGGCACAGTATGTGTGAATCCATGAAACAGTCCAGAGGTCAGGGGAGGAAACTTAGGGTCAGTAGGGTGAACAGGCATGGGTCAGGTCAGGAGGTAGAGAGACAGGATAAAGCAAACAGACAGAAGCCGGTATGCAGACAGTTAAGTGGGTTATAGCTCTTTAGTAGGGCCTCGTAAGCAAGTAAAACCAAAAAGAATCTAATGAATTTCTCAGGTAAGGGGTGAAACAAACAGTCCAGCACAGGGGCGGACATAACGCCTGTGCAGCCCAGGGCTGGAGGGGGCCCTTTCTTACTGGCGGCAGGGCACGGAGAGATGAGTGCTTCCATTGTGGAAGCGCTCATCTCTATATTCATCTGTATTGCCATCCTGTGCTGTGGGGCAGGGGAGGGAGAGGTGTCTCCCTTCCCTGTTCCTCTGATAGGCTGCAGGCCTAGTGCCTTCAGCCTATCAGAGGCCGGCGCAGGCAGCAGGATGACGTCATTGCGCCGCCTGAGCCGTACAGCGCGGGACACAGGCCGGAAGAGGCCTGCATCGCATCGCTGACAGAGGCAAGGTGTTAAGTATAAGTGTTTATTGTTTTCATTTACTGAACTATCTGGCTCACATGGGGCACTATGGATGAGGATGAGCACTATGAGGGGCCCTATATGTTCTGGCACACAACAAGGGCACTATGGAGGAGGAGCATTATGGGAGGCCCTATATATATACTGGCACACATGGCGGGCACTATGGAGGAGGAGGAGCACTATGGGGCCCTATCATATATATTGGCACACATGGGGGCACTATGGAGGAGGAGGAGCACTATGGTGGGCCCTATATATATACTGGCATACATGGGGCGCACTATGGATGGGGGTGAGCACTATGGGGGCCCTATCATATATACTGGCACACATGGGGGGGCACTATGGAGGAGGAGGAGCACTATGGGGGCCCTATATATATACTGGCATACATGGGGCGCACTATGGATGGGGGTGAGCACTATGGGGGCCCTATCATATATACTGGCACACATGGGGAGCACTATGGAGGAGGAGGAGCAATATTAGGGGGGGCCCTATCATTTATACTGGCACACATCAGGGGCACTATGGAGAAGGGGGGGAGAGGAGCACTATTGGGGTCATTATATAGGGGCATTATACTGCCACACATTATGAGGCACTATATGGACGGCTGAATTGGGGTCACTAAGAGGGTTTTTTGGGCATACAGTACGGGGCATTGGCACACATTATGAGGGCACTATGGGGACATTGACTCTACTGGGGGCACTAATTATTTCTATTGGTGGGACTTTGGGGAGCATTATTACTGTGGGGGGTACCCTGGCACAGTATCAGCTTAGCACAGTTATTTTTGGGGAATATTTTGGTTATTTTTGGGGGACATTAGGTTTGCACTATTAGTGTCATTGGGTGCAGTTATTTTTTAGAGCGCCGTGTGCCAATAATTACTGAAGGTGGTACTACAGTATCTGTGTGTAACTAGTATTTGCAGGGGAACTGTTTCTGCAGTATAGTTTTGGGGAGCATAGTGTCTCAGTATTGGAGGTGGCAGAATTGGGTGTTCAGAAGGTGGGAGAATAATGGAAAAGTAGGAAACTAAGATGTCTGTCTGTCAAACTCTCCAGAGAGAAGAGATGGATGAAAGAAATCATCATGGTCTGAAAGGAGAAGATGAGGACAGAGAAAATCTACATTAGAGGAGACATCACTGGATGTGACACTGTATTAGGCTACTTTAACATCAGAGTTAGTGATTCTGGCAGGCTGGTCCAGCAGAGAACAGCCTGCCAGAATTCACCGGCTCCGGCACTGCTGGATGCAGAATGCCCGCCGGCCCCATTAACTACAATGGGGTCCGGCAGAGATTCAACCACAATCTGGCAAAAATTCTGAGAATTAGCAGGAAACAAACCGCTGCATGCCTGAGTTTATGTCCGGCCAATTCCATGCATTCTCTGCCGAATCAGGTGGCCAGAGCATAGTGCTGCAGGGGTGACAGTAGCCTTACCCTGTATGTTTTCTATTGTTGTATGTAATGTTAAGACTAGAGATGAGCGAGTAGTGAAATATTCGAAAGTTCGAAATTCGATTCGAATAGACCGCGAAATTCGACTATTCGACCATTCGACCGAATATCGAATCCCATTAAAGTCTATGGGAAAAAAATGCTCGCCACTTGGAAATCTCAATTCGACCACTTGGAGGTCACCAAGTCCACCCTGAAACCTCAGAAAAGGATGCCAACACTGCTGGAATGCAACTGGGACAGCAGGGGAAGCATGTCTGGGTGCATATAACGCGCCCAAGTCGCACTATTACGCCACTATCACAGCCTCTCAACAATACACTCCAAAGACAATGTAACCTCTCTGTAAAGTGAGACCATACAAGGAAACCTTCTTTCCTCTACATTACCATGGACCCCAAGCCAAACTAGACAAAAAAGAAGATAAAATTCTGCACCCCTTAAAATCACGTTGCCTATGACAACCACAGATGGCATAGGCAAGGGGGAAAGCAATCAAGCCATCACTATTTTTCCCTCTGTGCCATCCCTGCCTTGCCCAGGCACATGTCCCAAAACATCATCCACGCCCGAGTAACACGGTTACTGCAAAAGGCCATTTGACCACCAACACTTTGGTTTGAGGCCGGGGATGCTACATCTCCCTGACGGCACACTGGGTGAATGTTGTGGAGGCGGGGACGGGCAAACCTGCTACCCCCACCCAAGTTTTGGGCCTTGGTTCTGTCTGGATTTCCGCAACCCTTACAGACAGCTCGGCAAACCCCTCCTTCTCCTTCTAGATTCTCCTTTTAAATCTGTCCACCACTCAGTCAAGTCCACAAAGTCCAGTCTCGTCGATAGCCTGCAGAAACTGCAGGGACCTCACTCTGACCCTCCTTCCTCCCACCCTGCCCAATGTTATCAACCCAGTGTTCCCACCCATGCAAGAATCGCAGGAGCTATCTGAGGATTTTGTTTGTTCTGATGCCCAAACACTGGAGCAAGCTCCATCTCTAGCTGATGGTGGTGTGGAACGGGCACTAAAGTGTAAAATGATTAGGGACGATGATGAGACACAGTTGCCAGCAAGGGAGGCTGTTGGAGCAAAGTGAGGCAGTGTAAGAGGAGGTGGTTGAGTATGACGAAGTCAGTGACCCGACCTGGCCCAGTGTCATGTCTAGCAGGTAAAGCAGTGGGGATGTTGAGGGATGCGTAGGACCGCAAAAGGCAGGAAGAGGCTGTGGGCTGGCCAGAGGCTCATGGAGAAGGCAGGCTAGAGCCCGCAGGGCCGCATCTCTTCCCTATAACAGGCCCCCACACAAAGCTCTCCCATCGAGGGCTCTTAGGTCCTTGTTGTGAAAATATTTTAATGAGTGCGCAAAGTTAGCTTGAGGTGAGCCCTCGAAAAAATTATATGGAGGCCCAAGAGGTGAGCCCTCGAAAAAATTATGTGGAGGCCCAAGAGGTGAGCCCTCGAAAAAATTAAGTGGAGGCCAAAGAGGTGAGACCTCTTAAAAATTGTATTAAGGCCCAAGAGGTGAGCCATAATAAAAATTGTTTGTAGGCCCAAGAGGTGAGACCTCTTAAAAATTGTTTGTAGGCCGAAGAGGTGAGGCATGAGAAAAATTGTTTGTAGGCCCAAGAGGTGAGACCTCTTAAAAATTATGTGGAGGCCAAAGAGGTGAGACCTCTTAAAAATTGTTTGTAGGCCCAAGAGGTGAGACCTCTTAAAAATTGTTTGTAGGCCCAAGAGGTGAGACCTCTTAAAATTATGTGGAGGCCCAAGAGGTGAAACCTCTTAAAAATTATGTGGAGGCCCAAGAGGTGAGACCTCTTAAAAATTGTTTGTAGGCCCAAGAGGTGAGGCATGAGAAAAATTGTTTGTAGGCCCAAGAGGTGAGACCTCTTAAAAATTATGTGGAGGCCCAAGAGGTGAGACCTCTTAAAAATTATGTGGAGGCCAAAGAGGTGAGACCTCTTAAAAATTATGTGGAGGCCCAAGAGGTGAGACCTCTTAAAAATTGTTTGTAGGCCCAAGAGGTGAGGCATGAGAAAAATTGTTTGTAGGCCCAAGAGGTGAGACCTCTTAAAAATTGTTTGTAGGCCCAAGAGGTGAGACCTCTTAAAAATTATGTGGAGGCCCAAGAGGTGAAACCTCTTAAAAATTATGTGGAGGCCCAAGAGGTGAGACCTCTTAAAAATTGTTTGTAGGCCCAAGAGGTTAGGCATGAGAAAAATTGTTTGTAGGCCCAAGAGGTGAGACCTCTTAAAAATTATGTGGAGGCCCAAGAGGTGAGACCTCTTAAAAATTATGTGGAGGCCAAAGAGGTGAGACCTCTTAAAAATTATGTGGAGGCCCAAGAGGTGAGACCTCTTAAAAATTGTTTGTAGGCCCAAGAGGTGAGCCATAAATATTTTTTTTTTTTTTTTTACGGAGCAATTCTAAGGCGGTAAAGGAGGAGGAGGAGGAGGTGGAGGAGGAAATGGCACTTCATACAGATGGCACTTCACTTTTGGCTGCTTTCCACTGTTGGAGAAGCAAAGTCCGGGTCAATCCACTTGCTGTTCATTTTGATTAGCGTCAGCCTGTCGGCACTGTCGGTTGACAGGCGGCTGCGCTTATCGGTTATAATGCCCCCGGCTGCGCTGAACACCCTTTCTGATAGCACGCTGGCGGCAGGGCAGGCAAGCACCTCCAAGGCGTACAGGGACAGTTCCAGCCACGTGTCCAACTTGGAGACCCAGTAAGTGTAGGACGCCGAGGGATCGGGGAGGACAGGGGTACAGTCTGCCAGGTACTCCCGCAACATCCGCCGATACTTGTCCCTCCTGCTGATAGCGGGCCCCGCAGTGATGGAAGTTGCACGAGGGGGTGCCATGAACGTGTCCCACACCTTGGAGAGTGTTCCCCTGGTGGCTGTGGGCCTGATCGATGTTGTGGGACTCTGGAAGAACCCTCTCCTCTCTGCCGCCAGCGATGGTGGGTGGGAAAATCTCCATCATGTTCTGCACGAGTTCCCTCTGGTATTCCAGCAATCGATTCGTCCTCTCCTCTACCGGAATAAAAGAGGAGACGTTATCTTTATACCGGGGGTCCAGGAGTGCGAAGACCCAGTACAGTTTGTTCTCCACTATCCGGACAACACGTGTGTCCCGGGAAAAGCAGCCCAGCATGAAGTCAGCCATGTGTGCCAGACTCTGAATAGGCATGACGTCACTGCCCCCACCAGAAGGATCACTTGCCATTTCCTCCTCTTCCTCTTCCGCCTCCTCTCCGCCCCATCCGCGCTGAACCAATGGGACGCACACAGCCTGACTGCTACCCTCACCGCCAGCATCCTCCTCCTCTTCCACAGCCACCTCCACGTCGTCCTCCTCATCCTCCTCCTCCTGCAACTGCCACCGTGAAGCAGACAAAAGTGTGGTCTGACTGTGTAGCTCCGTCGCGTCTCCTCCTACCCCCGTCTCCTCTGCGTGCAATGCGTTCTCCCTTATTGCGATGAGCGATTCTTTAAGGACGCATAGGAGCGGGATGGTTACGCTCACTATAGCGTCCTCGCTGCTGACCTTCTTGGTGGACTCCTCAAAGATACGCAGTACATCGCATACGTCTGCCATCCATGGCCACTCGTGGTTGGCAAACTGAGGGAGCTGAGTTGGAGGCACGCGTGGATTCATAATCTGGTACTCCATCATTGCTCTCTGCTGCTCACACACCCTGGCCAACATGGAATAGGTGGAATTCCAGCGAGTCGGCAGGTCGCACAACAGCCGATGTTGAGGCAAATGGAGGCGTTGCTGGAGTTTTTTTAAGCTAGCAGCAGCTACAGTTGACTTCCGAAAGTGAGCGCACAAGCGCTGCACTTTCACCAGTAGCTCTGCCAGGTTGGGGTAAGTCTTTAGAAATTTTTGGACTACCAGATTAAAAACGTGGGCCAGGCATGGTACGTGATTGAGTTCGGCAAGCTCCAGAGCCGCCACCAGGTTACGGCCGTTATCGCACACGACCATGCCTGGTCCTAGCTGCAGCGGCGACAGCCACATCTCCGTCTGCTGCAATATGGCGTCCCTCACCTCTGGGGCGCTGTGCTTCCTGTCGCCCAAGCTGATGAGCTTAAGCACCGCCTGCTGACGTCTCCCCGCGCCAGTGCTGCAACGCTTCCAGCTAGCGGCTGAGGGCGATGTTAAGGCAGAGGAGGAGGAGGAGGAGGAGGAGGGGGGTTTATCAGAACCCATGCTGGCAATCTTGGGCGGGGGTGGTAGGTAGGCCGTCTCTGTTTGCGACCCCGTCCCCGCTTCCACTACATTCACCCAGTGTGCCGTCAAAGAGGTGTAGCGTCCCTGGCCACAAGCGCTTGTCCACGGCCCGCCTGATGTTACGCGACACGTGCTGGTGCAGGGCGGGGGCGGCACTCCGGGAAAAGTAGTGGCGGCTGGGGACGGAATAGCGAGGTGCGGCAGCCGCCATCAGGTCGCGGAAGGCCTGCGTCTCCACAAGCCTAAACGGCAACATCTCCAGGGCCAGCAGTTTGGAGATGTGGCAGTTTAAGGCTTGGGCTTGGGGGTGACTCGAGGCGTACTTCCGCCTGCGGTCGAACGCCTGCGAGATGGACAGTTGATGGGACGAGGAGTGTGAAGGTGCAGGCGAAGATGCGGGGGAAGGGGAGGCTGAAGGAGAAGGCCCCAAAGTAGCCGAGGCAGAGGCAGATGTGGAGGTGTCCTGGCTGGAGGTCTGGACCACAGTGGCAGCACACAATAAAGGGGAAGAGGCAGTGGCAGGAAGACCTTGCTCAGGTTGTATTGCGTTTGCTCTCTCCCACTCAGCCCAGTGCTTGATTTCCAAGTGACGCCGCATGCCTGAGGTGGTCAGATTGCTCTTCTCAGAGCCCCTACTCAGTTTTGAGTGGCAGAGTGTGCAAACCGCGCTCAGTTTGTCATCCGCACAAACATTAAAAAATCTCCACACCACAGAAGTACGAGGCCTCGATGGGGGAGCTTCGCGCGACTGCCCGCTGCCGGGAACAGCTTCGGCCCTGCTGGCTGTGGCCTCACTTCTCTGTCTGGACTGTCCTCTGCCTGTGGACATCCCTCTGCCTCTGGACATCCCTCTGCCTCTTGCTGCCTTTTTCGGTGCTGCGCAGACCACCACCTCTCCACTGCTTTCCCCGCTGGACATCACCCCTGGCCAAGTGGGGTCGGTCATTTCGTCATCCACCACCTCCTCTTCCTCACTCTGCTCCTCCTCCTGCCCACTGGACATTCCAACAGCCTCCCTTGATGGCAACTGCGTCTCATCATCATCATCGCTCATGATAACAGATGCTGGTTCAGGGTCCACATCAGCAGGAGATGGCGAAAACTCAAGTGTTTGGGCATCACTACAAACAAATTCCTCTGCTAGCTCCTGGGATTCTTCCGGCACATCTGAAAAAGGACCCGAAAAGAGCTCCTGGGAGGGGTCAATGGTGGGATGACTCTGTTGGCCAGGTGTGGAGGAAGGAGGGTCAGAGTGACACTGTGTGGATGACTGGCTGGTGGACAACTGTGTGGAAGCGCTATCGGCTATCCATTGCACCACCTGTTCAACCTGCTCAGGCCTCAACAGCGGTGTAACCCGCCCCCTGCTTAACTGTCCCATAAAGGCAGGGATTCTAGATGAGTGGGATCCTGGCTGACCCTCACCAGCACGCATTGTATCCCCACTTGCTTCAACAAGGCCACCAACAGCATTTCCGCGCCCCCGTCCTCGTCCACGTCCGATTCCGCTAGCCCCCCTCCGCATTTTATTTTTTTTTGTTACAATATTTTGCCTTCACAGCCGTGTACTAACAGTTCAGACGGTGTGTATTAACACCACGTATATACAATTATTTTGCAAGAGAACGCACAGTACAGGTGCCAATGAAAAGGCCTATTTTTTTTATATTTCTAGGTACACAGCCGTGTACTAACAGATCAGACGGTGTGTATTAACACCACGTATATACAATTATTTTGCAAGAGAACGCACAGTACAGGTGCCAATGAAAAGGCTTTTTTTTTTTTTTAAATTTCTAGGTACACAGCCGTGTACTAACAAATCAGACGGTGTGTATGAACACTACGTATATAAAATTATTTTACAAGAGAACGCACAGTACAGGTGCCAATGAAAAGGCCTATTTTTTTATATTTCTAGGTACACAGCCGTGTACTAACAGATCAGACGGTGGGTATTAACACCACGTATATAAAATTATTTTGCAAGAGAACGCACAGTACAGGTGCCAATGAAAAGGCCTATTTTTTTATATTTCTAGGTACACAGCCGTGTACTAACAGTTCAGACGGTGGGTATTAACACCACGTATATACAATTATTTTGCAAGAGAACGCAAAGTACAGGTGCCAATGAAAAGGCTTGGCTTTTTTTTTTTTAATATTTCTAGGTACACAGTCGTGTACTAACAGATCAGACGGTGGGTATTAACACCACGTATGTAAAATTATTTTGCAAGAGAACGCACAGTACAGGTGCCAAAGAAAAGGCCTTTTTTTTTTTATTTCTAGGTACACAGCCGTGTACTAACAGATCAGACGGTGTGTATTAACACCACGTATATACAATTATTTTGCAAGAGAACGCACAGTACAGGTGCCAATGAAAAGGCCTATTTTTTTATATTTCTAGGTACACAGCCGTGTACTAACAGTTCATACGGTGGGTATTAACACCACGCATATACAATTATTTTGCAAGAGAACGCAAAGTACAGGTGCCAATGAAAAGGCTTTTTTTTTTTTATATTTCTAGGTACACAGCCGTGTACTAACAGATCAGACGGTGTGTATGAACACTACGTATATAAAATTATTTTGCAAGAGAACGCACAGTACAGGTGCCAATGAAAAGGCCTATTTTTTTATATTTCTAGGTACACAGCCGTGTACTAACAGTTCAGACGGTGGGTATTAACACCACGTATATACAATTATTTTGCAAGAGAACGCAAAGTACAGTTGCCAATGAAAAGGCTTTCTTTTTTTTATATTTCTAGGTACACAGCCGTGTACTAACAGATCAGACGGTGTGTATGAACACTACGTATATAAAATTATTTTGCAAGAGAACGCACAGTACAGGTGCCAATGAAAAGGCCTATTTTTTTATATTTCTAGGTACACAGCCGTGTACTAACAGATCAGACGGTGGGTATTAACACTACGTATATAAAATTATTTTGCAAGAGAACGCACAGTACAGGTGCCAAAGAAAAGGCCTTTTTTTTTTTATTTCTAGGTACACAGCCGTGTACTAACAGGTCAGACGGTGGGTATTTACACCTGGTATACAAAAAGGGTATTGCAGGCACACAGAACCCAGAACACTAGAGCCAAATAAACTGTATTTAAAAAAAAATAAAAAATTCACAGCCGTATACTGCCAGATCAGATGGTGCATATACACACTAGGTATATAACAGGGTTTTGCAGCCAAAAAGAACGCAGAACAGTAGTGCCAAATATAGTTTTGTATGTAGCAGAGCACCTAATACACCACTAATGCCTCTCTCTGTCCCTACTCCAGCAGCTATCCCTGAATACAGCAGCCGTTCTCTGCAGAGTGTATATTGTAGTAAAGCTATCACTGTACTGCACTATAGTAGCCCTGATAAGGGCTTTTAATCACGCTCCTGCCTGTCCAACAGCTAAAACCTATCTGTCCCTTCTCCAGCCTCTGTCCCTGACTAAGTTCACGCAGCATATGCGAACGAGCAGGAAGAGCTGAGTTTTTAATATTCGAGGTCACATGGTTTTTCCAGCCAATCCATGTAGACGCCGTTTTCGCGCTGCCAGCTTGCTCCGCGGGCCTGTCATACCCCCCCTGCATGTTGATTGGTGGAAAAAGAGCGCCAGGGAAGGTGGGAGGGGAAACGAATTCTAAGTGCGCCATCGCCGTTATACTCGATTGAAATCGAGGATGCCGAATAGCGTAGTATTCGATCGAATACCGGCTCGATCGAACACTACTCGCTCATCTCTAGTTAAGACACCATAGGTTAGGTTGAGAATTTGGTTTGGGGGGGGCCCAGGCACATTCTTTGCACAGGGGCCCTCTGCTGTCTGTGTCCGCCCCTGGTCCAGCATATATAGAAGAGCTGATGCGCTCATTAATCAAACAGCTGAATACAGAGCAAAAATGGGAATTAACCCTTGCAGTGCTTCAGGGAAAGGTTCAATGAACAGACAGTAATACACACCGAGAAAGATATCTAGCAGATGGGCTGCAGTTTTCTTCCAGACAGAAGCTAGGTGAGTCACACGTCACCCATGCCTGTCACGGATAGTGGGATGAGGTATACACAGAGCGTCGCCATGACAATATAATTTCCTTTTCATTTGTATTTTAGGATTGATATATGTGTTTATCCCAGGCAGGTTTAATTTCACTTAATGTAGATTTTCTAACCACATCTACCGGATGTTTGTTTCAAGCATCTACTACTATTTCTGTACATTTTTCTGTCATTGCTTCGGATCTTACTCTCTTGTGCCTCTTTGAATTTGTGTTTATTTTCTTATTACATTTCCCGCCTGAACTTTATTTAACCTCTTCAAGACAGTCATTTTTTACCTTCTGACAGCTATTTTTGCTAATCTGATATGTCACTTTATGTGATAATAACTTTGGTATGCTTTTACGCATCCAAGCGATTCTGAGAAGGTTTTGTTGTGACACAAAGTACTTGATGTAAAAGGTAAAGTTGAGTTGATAAATTTTATCTTTATTTTAAAAAAAACCCAAATGTAAGACAAATTTTGAAAAATGCGCTACTTTCTACTTTCTAAAAATGTGCTAATACTTTCTGAATTTCTCTGCTTTTATGATGGATAGTGTTTCCTCATAAAATAGTTATTAATTACCATTCATAATATGTCTACTTTATGACTGCATTATTTGGTAAATGTCATTTTAAATTTTTAGGACATTAGGAGTAGTGTTGAGCGAATTGTAGCACCCAAAGCTGAATTTGATCTGAAGTTTAGGGAAGATTTGATTCACCTCACTGCCAAATTTCCTCGTGCTTCATGGTAATGAATCAATTTTTTTTTAAATGGCTGCTGCACCTGCTACAGAGTGAAAGTAATAGGCCCGGACCCATAATGTTGTGCGACCAGCCAATCAGCCCCTGTGATGTCACAACCCTTTAAAAAGCCTCATCCTGCATGGTCACCATTTCACTGTGAGCTGAGCTTAGGGAAAGATGTTACAATTTCTTATGCACTAGGGACAGTGTTGCAGAAAGATTTTAATGGTAGAATATTGGATACGGAGAGTGCAGGGACATTGTAGAAAGATTGTAGGGAGAGTTTTTAGACACTGTAGGGAGAGCATAGAGAAACTGCAGGGACAGTGCCCGAGTGCCACTGCTGCCACAATCCCATTTAATCTGTTAGGGGGTAATATATAAAGACCGGCATTTTAAAAGCCAGTCTTAATATCCCCTATAGCAGGTCCTCCAGCATATCACTGACAGTATGCAAAGCTAGGCGTTGTCACACGATTCTGCACCTGATCAGCTTTGTTGAACAGAGCCACACCAGGGAGGAACTGCTCAATGTCATCAGTAAAGAAATCGAACACTGGCTGGCTCCTCGTTAACTGGAGCTAGGAACCATGGTTACTGATAATGCAAAGAACATTGTGTCTGCGATCACTCAGGAAAAGCTAACCTATGCGCCCTGCATGGCGCACGTCTTAAATCCCAGTTCCTCAAGTCTTCTACTGAACTGCAAAAGCTTTTAAAAATGTCACAGAAACTGTGCATGCACTTCAGCCACTCTTACCATGCAAAACATGCCCTCCTTGAGCTGCAAAGACAAAATGCTCTTCCCCAACATCACCTGATATGCAACATTTCCAATTGTTGGAACTCCACACTCCATATGTTAGACCGCCTGTACGAGCAGAGGAAGGCAGTTAATGATTTATAAATGCTGCAGAGACAGATCTGTTCCCCTGTGTAACTTTCATGTTAGCCAGTGGCAGCTCATGCATGACACATGCCTTTTGCTGAGGCCATTTGAAGCTGATGACTCAGACAGACCGTGGCAGTATGCAGTGGAGATATAGGCAGGGAAGCTCATGCACAAATGGCCAGATACATGCTGTCATGTTTGTTTAATGACAGCTGCATTATCATGATTCGGCAGAGGGATGACTACTGGCTATCGATATTGTTAGACTCTCACTACCGGTCAAAAATAGGGGCATTTTTTTAGACCTTCTGAGAAGGATGCTAAAATGGACTACTATAGAGATATGCTGCATAGTCAGTTGATTGCTGTCTGTGACCGCCATCACCCGTCCTCAGGAAGGTCTGACCTGGGGAACCCTCCGTGCTCATGCTCCACTGCCATGACTGGTGGTGGTTGTGGTGGGGGCAGGAGTAGCATCATATTCAGCAACTTCAGTCTGGAGTCTATGATGAGCAGTCTTCTTCAGCCGCCTACTCAAGAAACCACCATGCAGCAGCAGAATATGCAGCAGAACCACAACCAGCAGTTGGTAGCATACTTGGACTTCACCCTGTCACCCATGATCCAAGCTCCCCTGGACTACTGGGCATGCGAATATGAAGTGTGACCGAGGTTGCTATGGGCATATTTTTCTGCCCAGCCAGTGTGGCATTAGAGCAGATGTTCAGTGTGGCGAGGGACATAGTTACCCCAAAGAAAACTCAACTTTCCTCCCAAAATGTTGAGAGACTAAGGGCTTTATTACACTAACAGATTATCTGACAGATTTTCTGACCAATCATTGGTCTGATGGCCTATTACACACATAGATCTTTTGTTATACACATAGTAACATAGTTTATAAGGCTAAAATAAGACATCTATCCATCCAAAAAATTCCTTCCCGACTCCAATCAGGCAATCAGAATAACTCCCTGGATCAACTAGTAACCCTCTCTAGTAACTATAACCTGTAATATTGTTACCCTCCAGAAATACATCCAGGCCCATCACACACACCAACTATTGGTCTGATTGGACAGGTATCAGTCAGATAATCTGTTATCCTTACCTTCATAAAGATGAATCAGGTATGTATCAACCCAAATTTTCAGATGCCAGATGAAACAGTAGTCTAGTGTGCTGCCACACTGGAATATTCAGCAAAAAGAGTTGGGACTTCTACCCACATGCTGCTGCCACCATTCTGATGCTGCCACCTGTTTGATTTATATACCACTTTTACACAAAGCATTTTTGAAAAAACAAAAAACAAAAAAAACTATAGTTTTTGTGTCGCTATTTTATGAGAGCCATATTGTGTGGGGGTTCATTTTTTGGAGGATGAATTAATATTTTTATTGGTATTATTTTGGGGTATATAGTACTTTTTGATTGCTCTCTATTACGCTTTTTGTAAGGCAAGGTGACAAAAATGACTTTTGACACTGTTTTGTTTCATTATGGAGTAAATAATGTGATATTTTTATATAGCTAGTTGTTATGGATGTGGCGATACCTAATATTGTCTATTTTTTTTCCTTTTTTGCAATGTTGCACAATAAAAACCTTTTTTGAAAAAATGCTGTTTTTGTGTTGCCATTTTCTGAGCGCCATATTTTTTTTCTGCTAATCGTCTTCTGTAGCGGCTTATTTTTTGAGGCATGAGGTGGAAATTTCAGTGGTACCATTTTGAGGTACATAGTACTTTTTGAATGCTTGCCACTACACTTTTAGTAAGGCAACGTGACCAAAGAAAAATGGGAATTTGTCCTACTATAGGACATTAACTCGTGGGCGTCTGATCCCCTCTACTATGCATTATAATAGATTGCGTATTGTAATACATTGCCTGCCAGTGTAATACACTGATACAATGCCTATGAGACCCAGCCAGAGGGCATTAGGTCCCTGTCACTTCAGCACAGGGACCCAGTGGGGTCAGAGAGTGAGCCCCTTCCCTCCGCAACCCCCATGCTTGTCACATTCAGCGTTGACTGTGACATACAAAGGGTTAATGCACTGGCATTGGTGTTTTCACCGATGCTGTCATATGCAGCAGGGGTTTGGCTGCCACGAAAAACCAAGCCCTGCTGCTGATCAAGCAGGCTCAGCACTTGCCTGATCAGCGTGCCATACATGTACGGTGGCTGTCAGGAATTCACTTCCTGCTGCGCCGTACATGTATGGTGGCCGTTGGGAAGGGGGTAAACTTAGATTTCGATCATGTCTTCCTTTTCTCTTCTGTCTTACAGATGAGTTTGTTTTAAATTTGAAATAAGAATAGCTAAATTGTTTACCATATTACAGACACCCCCAGAAATATTAAGCCTTATACACACATTTGTGTCATCTGCAAACGGGCAAACCTTACAGTACACCATTTGCAAGTAGACTATCTTCAGAATGCACATCATAGTTATTTCAGGAAATTCTAGAACTGGACCTCTTTCTCACAAATCTACCCTGTGAGAAAAAATCCTGTTGCAACGCAGTATGTACAGACAAAGGAAGTTAAATGCACAACAGTTTACACTCCTTCTATTCTTTTCTATTTAAGTGAATGATGATGGTGCAGCTGCAATGACACCTGCTCGTCGTTATGATGTAGATGGTGAGCAGGTAAACTGCTGCATTCTCTTCAAAAACAGCTGAACAGCGGGGTGACAGGTGTCAGAACCCTGCTGATCTCATATTGAGGTCATTAATATTGGAAAATGATCAACCCTTTTAAAGAGAATGTGTCATTAGAAAAAGATCTATTGTTTAAATCGCATTTTATAATATTGTAAAGAACATTTAGGGGATACTGGATCTCCTTATGGAAAGCACCTAAACAGCATGAGGAGAGTATTAAAATGAGTAGGGATCAGCAATCCCGGACTGGCATGTTCAGGTTTGTACCGAACCTTACAGTGACCCGAGTATCCAAACATGGACACTGGTGTGAAAATCCATGTTCAGAGTTTAAATAAAGCATGTTGAAAGGCTTGCGCAAAGCCAATCAACAAGTGTTTAAGCTGTGGGCACTTGGAAGCAATTACAGTCATGCCTAGCATTGGCTTGACTGTGATTGGCCGGAGCACCGTGTGACCCTATATGCATAAATCCCGGATCACGTGGTGTGCCGCCATTCTGCTCTAACTAGTGTAGGGACAGGGCACTGCAGCAGAAAGGGACAGTGTTAGTCTTCTAATCTGGCTGATAACTCTGTGGATGACCTGTAGGCATTTATGTGGTTGCAATATAGAATCTTTGCACCAGTGATACAGAAATACAATACTTAATCATGCTTTTCAGTCTGTGAGTGACCTGTAGTCAGTTTTGGTTGGTGCAATACTACTCCTTTGTACCAGTAACACGGAAGTACAATAGTTAATCCGTCTGTTATTGTGTCTGGACACATAGCTATTTTTTTGTGGAAAACCCTTAAATTGCCCCTGTGACATGGAAATACAATAGTTAATATGCTTGTTAATTGTGTTGGTGACACAGAGCTATTTTTGCATAGGTTCATTTCCTATTATTGTCTGCATTACGGAGAAGGCTAGGACTATTCTATTAGGAGTCAGCTGTTCTATTCCGCAAAATATGAAACGTACACTGACGTCATCCGTATGTTTTGCAGATCTGTGTTTTGCGGACCTCAAAATACATACGGCCGTGTACATGAGCCCTTACTGTAATAACAGAGTAAATCAGTCTGTTAATTGTGTCGACTGTTGCATCCATCTTACTGTAATAGCATACTAAATCAGTCTCTTAATTGTCAATGACACAAAGCAAATTGCATTCTCATCCAGAGGTTTAATCAGTCTGTTAATTGTGTTGGCGACACAAAGCAAATTTTCGGGGTTTCAAAGTCCACTGTTGCATCCGTCTTGATGTAATAGTAGAGTAAATCAGTCTGTTAATTATGTTGGTGGCACAAATACATTTTTTGGGGGGTTCCAAGGTCTACTGTTGCATCCTTCTTATTGTCATAGCAGAGTTAATCAGTCTGTTAATTGTGTCAGTGACCTATAGCCATTTTTTTGGGTGCAAAACACATAATTTGCACCTATGACACAGAAATACAATTTCTCGTCTGTCGGCCATGTTGTAGATTTGTGCCAGCTATGTGCCCAAATGAAATGCCTTCTTCTGTTGCACGCAGGCGAAAGGAGGTTCTGCGTAATTTTGTAGGCCCAAATACCAATCTACGAATGGTGAGGCCAGAACAAGTAGAGGTGGTAGTAGATTGGATGGCTGACAGTGCCACCAGTTCCTTAACATTGTCTTTCACACGGTCCCCTGCTAAAAGCGCAGAGTTGGCATCAGTCCTCTGTGGAGCCCCAAGTCATGCAGCAGTCACTTATGCTTTTTGATGACTAAGCATCCACCTAGCCCTGCCCCAGAAGTGGAAGAGATTGAGTGCACTGATGCCCAACCATTTATGTTTGAGGATGAAGCTGCAGTGCATCTCTGCTAATTATAACAAAACACAGGTGTCAACTGCTCTGGCTTTCTGCACTGTGCAGATCAGCCAGGAGGGCAGGGATGAGGAGTGGGTGGAAAATGATGTGGAGGATGACCTCACATGGCATCCAGGTCATCAGAGTGATGTTTGCAGTTTGGAGAAAGAGGTGGGGGTCACACAGCGCTAGCTGCACAGCAAAAGAGGGAGCAGGGTGTAAAAGCAGAGCGGCCAGCCCCAAACCAGTATGGTGGCTATTGCCCAACTTGCCCACGGACAAAGCATACAAAAGCCAGTCCAAAGGAGTTCTCTGGCATGGCAGCTCTTCAGGCAATATGCTGACGGCAAGACACAGGTGGTTTGCACGCTGTGCAATAAGAGCCTGAAGCGAGGCATAAATGTTCTAAGCTTGAGCACCACCTGCATGACCAGACATCTAACTGCAAAGCACTAGTTTCAGTGAAGTAGACAACTGAAAAACCACAAAAGATCTGAGGCTCCTCCTGCTCCCTCTTCTGCTGCGTTCTTGGCTCCCCCCCCCCTCTGGAGTGACAAGGCCACCTGGCACCCCTAAAAGTGAGGATGTGACCGCAATACTACCACTACCAATAGTGGCGGCTGGGCCAGAGGCAGAAAGCTGTTTGGTGCACATCTTACTGCCACTGAGGAATCCGGTCACATCCTCCTACTACTCCGCTTCCTCCTCCTGTTCCTCCTACATCGCCTCCTCATCATGTCAGAGCAATACCTTCATCACCATCTTCAGCACAGCCAGGGGAAAAGAGCAGCATGTTGATATGAAACTCATCTGTTTGGGAGAAAAACCCCATACAACGCCGGAGCTGTGGGTGGGCATGGAACAACAGACTGATGAGTGGTTGGTGCCATTGAGCATCAGTCCCAGCCTGATGGTGGGCAACAACGGGCGAAATCTCGTAGCATCTCTGGGCCTAGCCAGTTTGACGCACATCCCTTGCCTGGTGCATGTGCTGAATTTGGTAGTGCAGAGGTTCCTGAAGAATTACCCAGATATGTCAGAGCTGCTGCAGAAAGTGCAGGCCTTCTGTGCGCGTATTTAGGGTTCTTACTCTACGGCAGCTCGCCTGTCTGCACTGCAGTGTAACTTCGGCCTTCCCGCTCATTGCCTTATATTCAACATACTCACAAGGTAGAGTTCTACCTTTCACATGCTGGAGAGACTGTATGAACAGCAGCACGTAATAGTGGAGTTTCAGCTGCAGCACACATGGGTGAGTCGCTCTGCCGAACAGCACCAGCAAGTGGGCCTTCATCCAGGACATGTGTGCCATGTTGCACTGTTTCGAGTACCCCACCAGCATGGCCAGCACCGGTGACGCCATCCTCAGTGTTACTATCCCACTTCTTTGTCTCCTTGTAAAAACACTTCAGACAGTGATGGATGATAATGTGGCACCAGAGGAAGAGGAGGAGGAACAGGACTCATTCCCACGGTTATCAGGCCAGTGGTCCACAGGTGTCTTGGAGGCTGGGTTCCTGCACCAACAGCGGCCAGGTATACAACTGTGACACCAGGGCGCAGTCTTTAAGGATGAGGAGGATGATGATGAGGAGGAGAATCTACGTTCACAGCAGGGTGGCAGGGGGGATACAGAGGACATAGATAATACACCTCCCACTAAGGACAGCTTGTTGTTGCCTCTGGGCAACCAGGAGTGACTAGATGCTGCAGTGCATGTGCAATGATCACCGTGTTGCCCTCTTTCTTACCATCGCTGATTACGGGTGGCCCACTGGATCCCCACTACAAGGACAACGTGCTGTCTAGAGATGAGCGAGCACTAAAATGCTCGGGTGCTCGTTATTCGAGACGAACTTTTCCCGATGCTCGGGTGCTCGTTTCGGGTAACGAACCCCATTGAAGTTAATGGGAGACTTTAGCATTTTTTGCAGGGGACCGGGGCTCTGCCTAGGGAAGGCTGGATGATAACCTGGAAACCTCAGAAAATGATGGAAACACCACGGAAATGGACAGGAAACAGCAGGGGCAGCATGCATGGATGCCTCTGAGGCTGCCTAATCCCACCATTATCCCAAATTCTCAGGCAACAGCCTGGTGGTTAACCTGGTATATGGCAGGTATATGGCAGCTATCCGGAAAAATAGTTTGGAGAGAATGAAAGATAGAAAAAAGACGTAAATTGTTTAGAGAGAGGGTCTGTAGGTGGACCTCCGGAAAAATTGTTTGGAGAGAGGGCCTGTAGGTGGACCTCCGGAAAAATTGTTTGGAGAGAGGGCCTGTAGGTGGACCTCTGGAAAAATTGTTTGGAGAGAGGGCCTGTAGGTGGACCTCCGGAAAAATTGTTTGGAGAGAGGGCCTGTAGGTGGACCTCAGGAAAAATTGTTTGGAGAGAGGGCCTGTAGGTGGACCTCCGGAAAAATTGTTTGGAGAGAGGGCCTGTAGGTGGACCTTCGGAAAAATTGTTTGGAGAGAGGGCCTGTAGGTGGACCTTCGGAAAAATTGTTTGGAGAGAGGGCCTGTAGGTGGACCTCTGGAAAAATTGTTAGAAGAGAGGGCCTGTAGGGGGCCCTCCTGAAAAATTGTGGTAAAAGAGTGCCAGTTGGACCTCTAAAAAATGGCGTTTTTTTGGTCAGCGTTAGGCAAAGACGACATGGAGGAGGAGGAGAAGTAGGAGGAGTAGAGAAGAGGAATCGGATACATAAGTAATGTAAATCTTTAGCTGCTTTCCCCCGGAGGAGATTTGAATTCCGGTGAAATCCAGGCTTTGTTCATTTTAATAAGCGTCAGACTGTCAGCGCTGTCAGTTGACAGGCGTGTACTCTTATCGGTGATGACGCCACCAGCTGCACTGAACACCCGCTCTGACAGCACACTAGCGGCAGGGCAGGCCAGCACCTCCAAGGCGTACAGTGCCAGTTCAGGCCACGTGTCCAGCTTTGAAACCCAGTAGTTGTATGGAGCAGAGTGATCGCTACGGACATTGGTATGGTCAGCTAGGTACTCCCTCACCATCTTTCTGTACAGCTCCCCCCTACTCTGCCTAGACTGGGGACAGGTGACAGTGTCTTGCTGGGGTGACATAAAACTGGCAAAGGCCTTGCAGAGTGTTCCCCTGCCAGTGCTGGACAAGCTGCCTGCTCGCCTCCTCTCCCCCGCTACTTGGCCCACAGAACCATGCCCTCTGCCGCTAGCGGCATCAGATGGGAAGGATTGTTTCAGCTTGTGCACCAGGGCCTGTTGATATCTATTCACTCTCATACTCCTTTTCTCTGCAGGGATGAGAGTGGAAAGGTTCTGCTTGTACCGTGGGTCCAGGAGAGTGAACACCCAGTAATCGGTCTTTGAAAAAATGCTTCTAACACGAGGGTCACGGGATAGGCAGCCTAACATGAAGTCTGCCATGTGCGCCAGAGTCCCAACATATAACAATTCCCTCTCCTCACTGGCCTGACTCTCCATTTCCTCCTTCTCCTCCTCCTCCTCCAAGTCCTCCTCTTCAGCCCATACACGCTCAAGAGTTAAGAAGGACTGAGCACTGGTACCCTCTTCTGTCTCACCGACATTCTCCTCCTCTTCTTCCTTATCCTCATCCCCCTCCTCCGATACGCGCTGAGAAACAGACCGGAGGGTGCTCTGGCTATCAAGCGATGTATCTTCCTCCACCGTCTCTTGTAACAAGTGCAAAGCATCCGACTTGATGCTGAGCAGTGAGTTTTTCAACAGGCAAAGCAGCGGGATAGTGAGGCTGATAATGGCGGCATCGCCGCTGACCATCTGTGTTGACTCCTCAAAGTTGCTCAACACCTGGCAGATATCAGACATCCACGTCCACTCCTCATTGTAGACTTGAGGAATCTGACTGACCTGACTACCAGTTCTGGTGGAAGTTGACATCTGGCAGTCTACAATCGCTCTGCGCTGCTGGTAAACTCTGGATAACATGTTTAATGTGGAATTCCATCTCGTGGGCACGTCGCACAACAGTCGGTGAGCGGGCAGTTATAGGCGGCGCTGCGCTGCCCTGAGAGTGGCAGCATCTGTGGTCGACTTGCGGAAATGCGCACAGATGCGGCGCACCTTGGTTAGCAAATCAGACAGATTGGGGTATGTCTTGAGGAACCCCTGAACTATTAGATTGAACACGTGGGCCAGGCATGGCACATGTGTTAGTCTGCCGAGTTGCAGAACCGCCACCAGGTTACGCCCATTGTGACACACAACCATGCTTGGCTTGAGGTTCAGCGGTGCCAGCCACACATCGGTCTGCGCCGTGATGCCCTGTAACAGCTCTTGGGCGGTGTGCCTTTTGTCACCTAAACTCAGCAGTTTGAGCACCGCCTGCTGGTGCTTACCCACGGCACTGCTGCTGCGCCTAGAGCCACCGACTGAAGGCGCCGTGCCCACGGATGGTAATTCGGTGGAGGAGGAGGAGGGGTCGGAGGAGGAGGCATAGTACGTCTGAGAGACCGTGACCGAGGTAGGCCCCGCAATCCTCGGTGTAGGCAGTACATGAGTGTCCCAAGGGTCAGTCTCGGTCCCAGCCTCCACCAAGTTAACCCAATGTGCCGTCAGTGAGATATAGTGTCCCTGCCCGGCAGCACTTGTCCACGTGTCCGTGGTTAGGTGGACCTTCTCAGAAACAGCGTTGGTCAGGGCACGGATGATGTTCTGTGATACGTGTTGGAGTAGGGATGGTTCGGCACATCAGGAAAAATAGTGGCGGCTGGGGACCGAATACCGAGGGGCAGCCACTGCCATGAGATTGCGAAAGGCCTCGGTCTCTACCAGCATATAGGGCAGCATCTCCAGGCTCAGCAATTTGGAGATGTGGACGTTGAGGGCTTGGGCATGTGGGTGGGTGGAACTGTATTTCCTCTGGCGCTCCAGCGTCTGCTGTAAAGACAGCTGAACGCTGAACACTGTGGAGGATCGTGGAGGCGAAGGTGTGGTTTTCCGGCGGGAAGCGCTCGTGACGAGGTCCTGGGCAGGGGGTTGACTAGCAGAGGCAGTGAGTGACACAGGGGAAGGAGCAGTGGTGTGACCCGCAGGAGGTGGTGAACGGCCTTAGTCTCATTGAGTGGGGTGTTTAGCACTCATATGCCTACGTATGCTAGTGGTGGTTAGGCTAGTAGTGGTGGCACCCCTGCTGATCCTGGTGTGGCACAGGTTGCACACCACAGTCCGTCGGTCATCCTCACTTTCTTTAAAGAACCTCCAGACTTGCGAACATCTAGGCCTCGCCACGGGAGCTTCACTACGTGAAACAGTTGCTGCTGATGCACCAGCTCTGGCCCTGCTTCTCCCTCTGGCCACACCACTGCCTCTTCCAACCTGTTCTGGTGCAGCACTCGCTTCCGCCTCAGAAGCAATGTCTTCACTCGGCTTATCAACCCAGCTTGGGTCAGTCACCTCGTCATCCTCCGATTCCTCAGTCTGCTCCCCCTCAGTCTGCTCCCCCTCAGTCTGCTCCCCCCTCGGACTTCCTGCAATGACAACAACTTCACCACTGTCTGACAACCGTGTCTCCTCATCGTCCGACACCTCTTTACAAACTTCTTCCACTAACTCAACATTGTCATCATCATCATCACCCACAGACTGCGACAGTTGGAAAACTTGGGCATCGGGAACGAGGTTAGTAGCAACCTGAGAAGTGGTTTGTGACTCAGAGAAGGGTCCAGAAAACAGTTCCTGAGAGTATGCCGGATCGCATTTCAAAATTTCCTGGGAGTGGGCAAACTGGGGGGAAGGAGGTTGAGGTGGAGGAGCCAGATGAGTGCTCTTTTGGGTAACGTGGGTGGACTGCGTGGAAGACTGACTGGTGGACAAATTACTTGAAGCATTGTCCGCAATCCATGACATCAGCTGTTCGCACTGTTGTGGTTTCAACAGTCCTCTACCACGTGTCCCTGTAAGTTGAGACATAAAGCTAGGGAGTGTAGCTCTGCGGCGTTCCCCTGCTCCCTCATCAGCAGGTACTGTCTCACCCTGCCCAGGACCACGGCCTCTGCCCCCTGCAGTAATTGAATGCCCACACCCACGCCCTCGTCCTCGACTCTTTGACCTGGGGTTCAACATTTTCTGTATATAAGTGTATTATATAAAAAAAAAAAAAATGTGCCTACTGTACTGAAACCCACAAACTTGTTCAGTCTGGTTTAATTAAGTGATGTACAGAATGTGTCAACTGGACAGAAAATACGGATTGTAGTGAGTGGACAGCTGAACTGTGACACACAGAATGGTTCCACACAGCTGTGTGAAATGGATTCGTATCACTGAGCTAAAACAAAAAAAAAAACCTTTTTTTTATATATTTATTTTTTTTAATATTTTTTTTTAGTTTTGTATTTTTTTGGAACGTGACGTGCAGAAACTATCGTAGACCTAACTCACACCCTGCTGACGGTGGCTATTTTGACTGCGACCCAGACAAATGTCGCACAGAGATTTTTGTGATCAAGCTATATACGTGAGAGCAAAAGACCTTGTTGGATTAAGTGACGTACAGAAAGTGTCACCTGAACAGAAAATACCGATTGTAGTGAGTGGACAGCTGAACTGTGACACACAGAATGGTTCCACACAGCTTTGTAAAATGGATTTGTATCACTGAGCTAAAACAACAAAGAAACTATTTTTTTTATATATATATTTTTTTTTAATATATTTTTTTTTAGTTTTTTTTTACCGTGACGTGCAGAAACTATCGTAGACCTACCTCACACCCTGCTGACAGTGGCTATTTTGACTGCGACCCAGACAAATGTCGCACAGAGATTTTTGTGATCAAGCTATATACGTGAGAGCAAAAGACCTTGTTGGATTAAGTGACGTACAGAAAGTGTCACCTGGTCAGAAAATACCGATTGTAGTGAGTGGACAGCTGAACTGTGACACACAGAATGGTTCCACGCAGCTGTGTGAAATGGATTCGTATCACTGAGCTCAAACAACAAAAAAAACTATTTTTTTATATATATTTTTTTATATTTTTTTTTAGTTTTGTTTTTGGAACGTGATGTGCAGAAACTATCGTAGACCTAACTCACTCCCTACTGACGGTGACTATTTTGACTGCGACCCAGACAAATGTCGCACAGAGATTTTTTTTATCAAGCTATATCCGTGAGAGCAAAAGACCTTGTTGGATTAAGTGACGTACAGAAAGTGTCACCTGGTCAGAAAATACCGATTGTAGTGAGTGGACAGCTGAACTGTGACACACAGAATGGTTCCACGCAGCTGTGTGAAATGGATTCGTATCACTGAGCTCAAACAACAAAAAAACCATTTTTTTATATATATTTTTTTAATTTTTTTTTTAGTTTTGTTTTTGGAACGTGATGTGCAGAAACTATCGTAGACCTAACTCACTCCCTGCTGACGGTGGCTATTTTGACTGCGACCCAGACAAATGTCGCACAGAGATTTTTGTGATCAAGCTATATACGTGAGAGCAAAAGACCTTGTTGGATTAAGTGACGTACAGAAAGTGTCACCTGGACAGAAAATACCGATTGTAGTGAGTGGACAGCTGAACTGTGACACACAGAATGGTTCCACGCAGCTGTGTGAAATGGATTCGTATCACTGAGCTAAAACAACAAAAAAACTATATATATATATATATATATATATATATATATATAATTTTTTTTTTGTTTTTTTTGTTTTTTTTTGGAACGTGATGTGCAGAAACTATCGTAGACCTAACTCACACCCTGCTGATGGTGGCTATTTTGACTGCGACCCAGACAAATGTCGCACAGAGATTTTTGTGATCAAGCATTATACGTGAGAGCAAAAGACCTTGTTGGATTAAGTGACGTACAGAAAGTGTCACCTGGACAGAAAATACCTATTGTAGTGAGTGGACAGCTGAACTGTGACACACAGAATGGTTCCACGCAGCTGTGTGAAATGGATTTGTATCACTGAATTAAAACAACAAAAAAACTATTTAAAAAAAAAAACATTTTTTTTTTAAATATTTTTTTGTAGTTTTTTTTTTTTTAACGTGACGAGCAGAAACTATCGTAGACCTAACTCACACCCTGCTGACGGTGGCTATTTTGACTGCGACCCAGACAAATGTCGCACAGAGATTTTTGTGATCAAGCTATATACGTGAGAGCAAAAGACCTTGTTGGATTAAGTGACGTACAGAAAGTGTCACCTGGACAGAAAATACCGAATGTAGTGAGTGGACAGCTGAACTGTGACACACAGAATGGTTCCACACAGTTGTGTGAAATGGATTCGTATCACTGAGCTAAAACAACCAAAAAACTATTTGATATATATATATATATATATATATTAGAGATGAGCGAGTAGTGTTCGATCGAGCTGGTATTCGATCGAATACTACGCTATTTGGCGTACTCGATTTCGTTCGAGTATAACGGCGATGGCGCACTTAGAATTCGTTTCCCCTCCCACCTTCCCTGGCGCTCTTTTTCCACCAATCACCATGCAGGGGGGGTATGACAGGCACGCTGAGCACGCTGGCAGCGCGAAAACGGCGTCTACATGCATTGGCTGGAAAAACCATGTGACCTCGAATATTAAAAACTCAGCTCTTCCTGCTCGTACGCATATGCTGCGTGAACTTAGTCAGGGACAGAGGCTGGAGAATGGAGAGACAGGTTTTAGCTGTTGGACAGGCAGGAGCGTGATTAAAAGCCCTTATCAGGGCTACTATAGTGCAGTACAGTGATAGCTTTACTACAATATAGACTTTACAGAGAACGGCTGCTGTATTCAGGGATAGCTGCTGGAGTAGGGACAGAGAGAGGCATTAGTGGTGTATTAGGTGCTCTGCTACATACCAAACTATATTTGGCACTACTGCTGTGTACCTTGAACTATAACATATATAGGCCTTATAATTGGCAACTGTACTGTGCGTTCTCTTGCAAAATTATTTAAATACCTGGTGTTTATACCCACCGTCTGAAAAGTTAGTACACGGCTGTGTACCGTGAACTATAAAATATATAGGCCTTATAATTGGCAACTGTACTGTGCGTTCTCTTGCAAAATTATTTAAATACCTGGTGTTTATACCCACCGTCTGAAAAGTTAGTACACTGCTGTGTACCTTGAACTATAAAATATATAGGCCTTATAATTGGCAACTGTACTGTGCGTTCTCTTGCAAAATTATTTAAATACCTGGTGTTAATACCCACCATCTGAAAAGTTAGTACAAGGCTGTGTACCTTGAACTATAAAATATATAGGCCTTATACTAGGCAACTGTACTGTGCGTTCTCTTGCAAAATTATTTAAATACCTGGTGTTTATACCCACCATCTGAAAAGTTAGTACACGGCTGTGTACCTTGAACTATAAAATATATAGGCCTTATAATTGGCAACTGTACTGTGCGTTCTCTTGCAAAATTATTTAAATACCTGGTGTTAATACCCACCGTCTGAAAAGTTAGTACACGGCTGTGTACCTTGAACTATAAAATATATAGGCCTTATACTAGGCAACTGTACTGTGCGTTCTCTTGCAAAATTATTTAAATACCTGGTGTTTATACCCACCGTCTGAAAAGTTAGTACACGGCTGTGTACCTTGAACTATAAAATATATAGGCCTTATAATTGGCAACTGTACTGTGCGTTCTCTTGCAAAATTATTTAAATACCTGGTGTTAATCCCCACCGTCTGAAAAGTTAGTACACGGCTGTGTACCTTGAACTATAAAATATATATAGGCCTTATAATTGGCAACTGTACTGTGCGTTCTCTTGCAAAATAATTTAAATACCTGGTGTTAATACCCACCGTATGAAAAGTTAGTACACGGCTGTGTACCTTGAACTATAAAATATATAGGCCTTATAATTGGCAACTGTACTGTGCGTTCTCTTGCAAAAATTATTTAAATACCTGGTGTTTATACCCACCGTCTGAAAAGTTAGTACACGGCTGTGTACCTTGAACTATAAAATATATAGGCCTTATAATTGGCAACTGTACTGTGCGTTCTCTTGCAAAATTATTTAAATACTTGGTGTTTATACCCACCGTCTGAAAAGTTAGTACACGGCTGTGTACCTTGAACTATAAAATATATAGGCCTTATAATTGGCAACTGTACTGTGCGTTCTCTTGCAAAATTATTTAAATACCTGGTGTTTATACCCACCGTCTGAAAAGTTAGTACACGGCTGTGTACCTTGAACTATAAAATATATAGGCCTTATAATTGGCAACTGTACTGTGCGTTCTCTTGCAAAATTATTTAAATACCTGGTGTTAATCCCCACCGTCTGAAAAGTTAGTACACGGCTGTGTACCTTGAACTATAAAATATATATAGGCCTTATAATTGGCAACTGTACTGTGCGTTCTCTTTGCAAAATAATTTAAATACCTGGTGTTAATACCCACCGTCTGAAAAGTTAGTACACGGCTGTGTACCTTGAACTATAAAATATATAGGCCTTATAATTGGCAACTGTACTGTACGTTCTCTTGCAAAATTATTTAAATACCTGGTGTTTATAACCACCGTCTTAAAAGTTAGTACACGGCTGTGTACCTTGAACTATAAAATATATAGGCCTTATAATTGGCAACTGTACTGTGCGTTCTCTTGCAAAATTATTTAAATACCTGGTGTTAATACCCACCGTCTGAAAGTTAGTACACGGCTGTGTACCTTGAACTATAAAATATATAGGCCTTATAATTGGCAACTGTACTGTGCGTTCTCTTGCAAAATAATTTAAATACCTGGTGTTAATACCCACCGTCTGAAAAGTTAGTACACGGCTGTGTACCTTGAACTATAAAATATATAGGCCTTATAATTGGCAACTGTACTGTGCGTTCTCTTGCAAAATTATTTAAATACCTGGTGTTTATACCCACCATCTGAAAAGTTAGTACACGGCTGTGTACCTTGAACTATAAAATATATAGGCCTTATAATTGGCAACTGTACTGTGCGTTCTCTTGCAAAATTATTTAAATACCTGGTGTTTATACCCACCGTCTTAAAAGTTAGTACACGGCTGTGTACCTTGAACTATAAAATATATAGGCCTTATAATTGGCAACTGTACTGTGCGTTCTCTTGCAAAATTATTTAAATACCTGGTGTTAATACCCACTGTCTGAAAAGTTAGTACACGGCTGTGTACCTTGAACTATAAAATATATAGGCCTTATAATTGGCAACTGTACTGTGCGTTCTCTTGCAAAATTATTTAAATACCTGGTGTTTATACCCACCGTCTGAAAAGTTAGTACACGGCTGTGTACCTTGAACTATAAAATATATAGGCCTTATAATTGGCAACTGTACTGTGCGTTCTCTTGCAAAATTATTTAAATACCTAGTGTTAATACCCACCGTCTGAAAAGTTAGTACACGGCTGTGTACCTTGAACTATAAAATATATAGGCCTTATACTAGGCAACTGTACTGTGCGTTCTCTTGCAAAATTATTTAAATACCTGGTGTTTATACCCACCGTCTGAAAAGTTAGTACACGGCTGTGTACCTTGAACTATAAAATATATAGGCATTATAATTGGCAACTGTACTGTGCGTTCTCTTGCAAAATTATTTAAATACCTGGTGTTTATACCCACCGTCTGAAAAGTTAGTACACGGCTGTTGTACCTTGAACTATAAAATATATAGGCCTTATAATTGGCAACTGTACTGTGCGTTCTCTTGCAAAATTATTTAAATACCTGGTGTTTATACCCACCGTCTGAAAAGTTAGTACACGGCTGTGTACCTTGAACTATAAAATATATAGGCCTTATAATTGGCAACTGTACTGTGCGTTCTCTTGCAAAATTATTTAAATACCTGGTGTTTATACCCACCGTCTGAAAAGTTAGTACACGGCTGTGTACCTTGAACTATAAAATATATAGGCCTTATAATTGGCAACTGTACTGTGCGTTCTCTTGCAAAATTATTTAAATACCTGGTGTTAATACCCACCGTCTGAAAAGTTAGTACACGGTTGTGTACCTTGAACTATAAAATATATATAGGCCTTATAATTGGCAACTGTACTGTGCGTTCTCTTGCAAAATAATTTCACGGCTGTGAAGGCAAAATATTGTAACCAAAAAAAAAAAAAAATGCGGAGGGGGGCTAGCGGAATAGGACGTGGACGAGGACGGGGGCGCGGAAATGCTGTTGGGGGCCTTGTTGAAGCCAGTGGGGATACAATGCGTGCTGGTGAGGGTCAGCCAGGATCCCGCTCATCCAGAATCCCTGACTTTATGGGACAGTTAAGCAGGGGGCGGGTTACACCGCTGTTGAGGCCTGAGCAGGTTGAACAGGTGGTGCAATGGATAGCCGATAGCGCTTCCACACAGTTGTCCACCAGCCAGTCATCCACACAGTCTCACTCTGACCCTCCTTCCTCCACACCTGGCCAACAGAGTCATCCCACCATTGACCCCTCCCAGGAGCTCTTTTCGGGTCCTTTTTCAGATGTGCCGGAAGAATCCCAGGAGCTAGCAGAGGAATTTGTTTGTAGTGATGCCCAAACACTTGAGTTTTCGCCATCTCCTGCTGATGTGGACCCTGAGCCAGCATCTGTTATCATGAGCGATGATGATGATGAGACGCAGTTGCCATCAAGGGAGGCTGTTGGAATGTCCAGTGGGCAGGAGGAGGAGCAGAGTGAGGAAGTTGAGGTGGTGGATGACGAAGTGACCGACCCCACTTGGCCAGGGGTGATGTCCAGCGGGGAAAGTAGTGGAGAGGTGGTGGTCTGCGCAGCACCGAAAAAGGCAGCAAGAGGCAGAGGGATGTCCAGAGGCAGAGGGATGTCCAGAGGCAGAGGGATGTCCACAGGCAGAGGGATGTCCACAGGCAGAGGACAGTCCAGACAGAGAAGTGAGGCCACAGCCAGCAGGGCCGAAGCTGTTCCCGGCAGCGGGCAGTCGCGCGAAGCTCCCCCATCGAGGCCTCGTACTTCTGTGGTGTGGAGATTTTTTAATGTTTGTGCGGATGACAAACTGAGCGCGGTTTGCACACTCTGCCACTCAAAACTGAGTAGGGGCCCTGAGAAGAGCAATCTGACCACCTCAGGCATGCGGCGTCACTTGGAAGTCAAGCACTGGGCTGAGTGGGGGAGAGCAAACGCAATACAACCTGCGCCCGGTCTTGCTGCCACTGCCTCTTCCCCTGTGTTGTGTGTTGCCACTGCGGTCCAGACCTCCAGCCAGGACACCTCCACATCTGCCTCTGCCTCGGCTACTTTGGGGCCTTCTCCTTCAGCCTCCCCTTCCCCCGCCTCTTCGCCTGCACCTTTACACTCCTCATCCCAACAACTGTCCATCTCGCAGGCGTTCGACCGCAGGCGGAAGTACGCCTTGAGTCACCCCCAAGCCCAAGCCTTAAACTGCCACATCTCCAAACTGCTGGCCCTGGAGATGTTGCCGTTTAGGCTTGTGGAGACGCAGGCCTTCCGCGACCTGATGGCGGTTGCCGCACCTCGCTATTTCGTCCCCAGCCGCCACTACTTTTCCCGGAGTGCCGTCCCCGCCCTGCACCAGCACGTGTTGCGTAACATCAGGCGGGCCCTGAGGTACGCAGTCAGCGCAAAGGTCCACTTGACCACCGACTCGTGGACAAGCGCTTGCGGCCAGGGACGATACATCTCTTTGACGGCACACTGGGTGAATGTAGTGGAAGCGGGGACGGGGTCGCAAACAGAGACGGCCTACCTACCACCCCCGCCCAAGATTGCCAGCATGGGTTCTGATAAACCCCCCTCCTCCTCCTCCTCCTCTGCCTTAACATCGCCCTCAGCCGCTAGCTGGAAGCGTTGCAGCACTGGCCCGGGGAGACGTCAGCAGGCGGTGCTTAAGCTCATCAGCTTGGGCGACAGGAAGCACAGCGCCCCAGAGGTGAGGGACGCCATATTGCAGCAGACGGAGATGTGGCTGTCGCCGCTGCAGCTAGGACCAGGCATGGTCGTGTGCGATAACGGCCGTAACCTGGTGGCGGCTCTGGAGCTTGCCGAACTCAATCATGTACCATGCCTGGCCCACGTTTTTAATCTGGTAGTCCAAAAATTTCTAAAGACTTACCCCAACCTGGCAGAGCTACTGGTGAAAGTGCGGCGCTTGTGCGCTCACTTTCGGAAGTCAACTGTAGCTGCTGCTAGCTTAAAAAAACTCCAGCAACGTCTCCATTTGCCTGAACATCGGCTGTTGTGCGACCTGCCGACTCGCTGGAATTCCACCTATTCCATGTTGGCCAGGGTGTGTGAGCAGCAGAGAGGATTGATGCAGTACCAGATTATGAATCCACGCGTGCCTCCAACTCAGCTCCCTCAGTTTGCCAACCACGAGTGGCCATGGATGGCAGACATATGCGATGTACTGTGTATCTTTGAGGAGTCCACCAAGAAGGTCAGCAGCGAGGACGCTATAGTGAGCGTAACCATCCCGCTCCTATGCGTCCTTAAAGAATCACTCATCGCAATAAGGGAGAACGCATTGCACGCAGAGGAGACGGGGGTAGGAGGAGACGCAACGGAGCTACACAGTCAGACCACACTTTTGTCTGCTTCTCGTGGCAGTTGCAGGAGGAGGAGGAGGATGAGGAGGAGGAGGACGACGTGGAGGTGGCTGTGGAAGAGGAGGAGGATGCTGGCGGCGAGGGTAGCAGTCAGGCTGTGTGCGTCCCAGTGGTTCAGCGCGGATGGGGCGGAGAGGAGGCGGAAGAAGAAGAGGAGGAAATGGCAAGTGATCCTTCTGGTGGGGGCAGTGAGGTTCATGCCTATTCAGAGTCTGGCACACATGGCTGACTTCATGCTGGGCTGCTTTTCCCGGGACACACGTGTTGTGCGGATAGTGGAGAACAAACTGTACTGGGTCTTCGCAATCCTGGACCCCCGGTATAAAGATAACGTCTCTTCTTTTATTCCGGTAGAGGAGAGGACGAATCGATTGCTGGAATACCAGAGGGAACTCGTGCAGAACATGATGGAGATTTTCCCACCCACCATCGCTGGCGGCAGAGAGGAGAGGGTCTCCCAGAGTCCCACAACATCAATCAGGCCCACAGCCACCAGGGGAACACTCTCCAAGGTGTGGGACACGTTCATGGCACCCCCTCGTGCAACTTCCATCACTGCGGGGCCCGCTATCAGCAGGAGGGACAAGTATCGGCGGATGTTGCGGGAGTACCTGGCAGACTGTACCCCTGTCCTCCCCGATCCCTCGGCGTCCTACACTTACTGGGTCTCCAAGTTGGACACGTGGCTGGAACTGTCCCTGTACGCCTTGGAGGTGCTTGCCTGCCCTGCCGCCAGTGTGCTATCAGAAAGGGTGTTTCAGCGCAGCCGGGGGCATTATAACCGATAAGCGCAGCCGCCTGTCAACCGACAGTGCCGGACAGGCTAACGCTAATCAAAATGAACAGCAAGTGGATTGACCCGGACTTTGCTTCTCCAACAGTGGAAGCAGCCAAAAGTGAAGTGCCATCTGTATGAAGTGCCATTTCCTCCTCCACCTCCTCCTCCTCCTCCTTAACCGCCGTAGAATTGCTCCGTAAATAAGAAAAATTTATATATTTATGGCTCACCTCTTGGGCCTCCACAAAATTTTTAAGAGGTCTCACCTCTTGGGGCCTCCACAAAATGTTTAAGAGGTCTCACCTCTTGGGCCTCCACAAATGTTTAAAGAGGTCTCACCCTCTTGGGCCTCCACAAAATGTTTAAGAGGTCTCACCTCTTGGGCCTCCACAAAATGTTTAAGAGGTCTCACCTCTTGGGCCTCCACATAATTTTTAAGAGGTCTCACCTCTTGGGCCTCCACATAATTTTTAAGAGGTCTCACCTCTTGGGCCTCCACATAATTTTTAAGAGGTCTCAGCTCTTGGGCCTCCACAAAATTTTATCAAGGTCTCACCTCTTGGGCCTCCACAAAATTTTTCAGAGGTCTCACCTCTTGGGCCTCCACAAAATGTTTAAGATGTCTCACCTCTTGGGCCTCCACAAAATGTTTAAGAGGTCTCACCTCTTTGGGCCTCCACAAAATGTTTAAGAGGTCTCACCTCTTGGGGCCTCCACATAATTTTTAAGAGGTCTCACCTCTTGGGCCTCCACAAAATGTTTAAGAGGTCTCACCTCTTGGGCCTCCACAAAATGTTTAAGAGGTCTCACCTCTTGGGGCCTCCACATAATTTTTAAGAGGTCTCACCTCTTGGGCCTCCACATTATTTTAAGAGGTCTCACCTCTTGGGCCTCCACATAATTTTTAAGAGGTCTCAGCTCTTGGGCCTCCACAAAATTTATCAAGGTCTCACCTCTTGGGCCTCCACAAAATTTTAACAGGTCCACCTCTTGGGCCTCCACATAAATTTATCAAGGTCTCACCTCTTGGGCATCCACAAAAATTTTTAACAGGTCTCACTCTTGGGCCTCCACAAAATGTTTAAGATGTCTCACCTCTTGGGCTTCCACAAAATTTTATCAAGGTCTCACCTCTTGGGCCTCCACAAAATTTTTAACAGGTCTCACCTCTTTAGCCTCCACCAATTTTTAAGAGGTCTCACCTCTTTGGCCTCCACATAATTTTTAAGAGTCTCACCTCTTGGGCCTCCACATAATTTTTAAGAGGTCTCACCTCTTGGGCCTACAAACAATTTTTAAGCGGTCTCACCTCTTTAGCCTCCACACAATTTTTAACGGGTCTCACCTCTTGGGCCTCCACATAATTTTTAAGAGTCTCACCTCTTGGGCCTCCACAAAATGTTTAAGAGGTCTCACCTCTTGGGCCTCCACAAAATGTTTAAGAGGTCTCACCTCTTGGGGCCTCCACATAATTTTTAAGAGATCTCACCTCTTGGGCCTCCACATAATTTTTAAGAGGTCTCAGCTCTTGGGCCTCCACATAATTTTTAAGAGGTCTCACCTCTTTAGCCTCCACACAATTTTTAAGACGTCTCACCTCTTGGGCCTCCACAAAATTTTCCATGAGCCTCTGGCCAGCCCACGGCCTCTTCCTGCCTTTTGCGGTCCTACGCATCCCTCAACATCCCACTGCTTTACCTGCTAGACATGACACTGGGCCAGGTCGGGTCACTGACATCTCTAGCGCCAACAATTTGGGCATTTTAAGGCTTCTGCATGTGTTTGAGTTGTTTTTACATTTTAAAGAAGACATGTCTGACTACATCTCACACACACACACAATGACAATTAGGGGTGGGGTCTATTTGCTTTCCCCCTTGCCTATGCCATCTGTGGTTGTCATAGGCAACGTGATTTTAAGGGGTGCAGAATTTTATCTTCTTTTTTGTCTAGTTTGGCTTGGGGTCCATGGCAATGTAGAGGAAAGAAGGTTTCCTTGTATGGTCTCACTTTACAGAGAGGTTAGATTGTCTTTGGAGTGTATTGTTGAGAGGCTGTGATAGTGGCGTAATAGTGCGACTTGGGCGCGTTATATGCACCCAGACATGCTTCCCCTGCTGTCCCAGTTGCATTCCAGCAGTGTTGGCATCCTTTTCTGAGGTTTCCAGGGTGGACTTGGTGACCTCCAAGTGGTCGAATTGAGATTTCCAAGTGGCGAGCATTTTTTTCCCATAGACTTTAATGGGATTCGATATTCGGTCGAATAGTCGAAATTTCGCGGTCTATTCGAATCGAATTTCGAACTTTCGAATATTTCACTACTCGCTCATCTCT
>ONZH01019154.1:0-87072 GCA_900303285.1 Rhinella marina
CCCCCTCTTCTAGAGATAAGGATGTGTCTACAATCATGCACTGAAGGTCACTCTCCTTGTGACCACAGTCCATGAAATGTTTAGAAACCGGTAGATCACATCGTTTTTTTCGTATCGAATAACGATGTTGGTTAATACGTGTCTTAAACGTCTAGGGATGTCTCACCCACAAATAGTGGGCAAGGACACCACAGAACATATACAATAAATGTAGAATCACAAGTCAAAAAGTAATTTATCTTTGTATTTTGTTCAGTTATAGGATGTTCAAAAATAACAGCCTTTTTTAAGATATTTACAGTTTATACAATTTAGACATGGGTAACAACCTTTTTTTTGTATCGATAAATAGGTTTGACCTATTCTTTTCTGAGGGCCTACATCTGTGTGTACTAATTTATCCCGAAGATTTTTAGGTCTGCGGTATGACATTAACGGTACATCATTAAATGCCTTAACTCCTGGTATGTTGTTTCTAATTGTAGGCCAATGTTTGTTGACTATTTTTCCGATCGCTTTACTGTTTTCGGAAAAAGTGGTCACCAAAGGAATCCTTTCGCTCCTGTTTCTAGCTTTTTTGGGAGATTGTCGTAATAGATTAGATCTGTCAACTTCTTTCACCGTGTTTAGATGTTGATTAAGGATATCTTCCGGGAAACCCCTATTTTTAAAGGATTTTTTCATTTTTTCTAAAGTGATATCCAATCAGTTTGTATCACTGACTATTCTTTTGGCCCTTAAAAATTGGCTTAGGGGTAATGATTTAATCATTGCTCTGGGGTGAGCACTGTCAAAACGAAGAAGTGTATTTCTATCTGTTGTTTTTACATATACATCTGTCCGGATGTCACCTCCAGTCATCTCAATGGGGACATCTAGAAAGTGTATAGACGTCTTAGAATGTTCCATAGTAAATTTTATGTCATTATTCGATAGTATTCAAATAGGTATAAGAAGGACATTAGTTCATCTTCAGTTCCTGTTCCAGATTAGGAAGACGTCGTCTATGTATCTCCACCATCTTCAGAACATGTCTGAAATGGTGGGACACATAGACCGACGTCTCCTCCAAATGGGAGACGGCCATGTTTCGCGTACGTCGGTGCGACATTCGACCCCATGGCCGTCCCCCTCATTTGCATATAGTAATAATCACCAAAAAGAAAGTAATTATAACTGAGAACAATATGTAACAATTGCAATATGAATTCTTGACAATCCGGTGAGTACCGTGAGTCCCTAAGAGCGTTCCTCACAGTGCTCATACCGAAGTCATGGCGAATTGATGTGTACAAGCTGGCTATATCTAATGAGGCAAATGTTGCCCCATTGGGAATAGATGTCTCCTTCAAACGCATCAAAAAATCCGTAGTGTCCTGAATATACGACCTGGCACCTGTCGCATAATGTCTAAGTATTTTGTCTAGAAAATTTGACTAAGTATGGAACCCCTCCCAGAGACAATCGGCCTCCCGGGGGGGTCCAACACATCTTTGTGTATTTTGGGCAACAGATATAGCATAGGCGTATTGGGATGTGTTACAGTAAGAAAATCTTTGATTTTCTGATCAATAAATCCAGCTGTTACTCCCATAATTAGGGTCTTGTTAATCTCTTTTTCTATATCCCATCTAGGGTCATTATTGAGTTTTTTATATACAGCAGTGTCTTCCAGTTGTCTGTATGCCTCCCTCAAATATTTTTCAGTGTCCATGACCACAGCCTCACGATTAAGCCTGCCGACAAGGGGGGTGCGGTTGTGGTCATGGACACTGAAAAATATTTGAGGGAGGCATACAGACATACATACAAAGGGCAGTAACAGCTGGATTTATTGATCAGAAAATCAAAGATTTTCTTACTGTAACACATCCCAATACGCCTATGCTATATCTGTTGCCCAAAATACACAAAGATGTGTTGGACCCCCCCGGGAGGCCAATTGTCTCCGGGAGGGGTTCCATACTTTGTCAAATCTCGATTTTTCTAGACAAAATACTTAGACATTATGCGACAGGTGCCAGGTCGTATATTCAGGACACTACGGATTTTTTGACGCGTTTGAAGGAGACATCTATTCCCAATGGGGCAACATTTGCCTCATTAGATATAGCCAGCTTGTACACATCAATTCGCCATGACTTCGGTATGAGCACTGTGAGGAACGCTCTTAGGGACTCACGGTACTCACCGGATTGTCAAGAATTCATATTGCAATTGTTACATATTGTTCTCAGTTATAATTACTTTCTTTTTGGTGATTATTACTATATGCAAATGAGGGGGACGGCCATGGGGTCGAATGTCGCACCGACGTACGCGAACATGGCCGTCTCCCATTTGGAGGAGACGTCGGTCTATGTGTCCCACCATTTCAGACATGTTCTGAGATGGTGGAGATACATAGACGACATCTTCCTAATCTGGACAGGAACTGAAGATGAACTAATGTCCTTCTTTACCTATTTGAATACTATCGATAATGACATAAAATTTACTATGTAACATTCTAAGACGTCTATACACTTTCTAGATGTCCCCATTGAGATGACTGGAGGTGACATCCGGACAGATGTATATGTAAAAACAACAGATAGAAATACACTTCTTCGTTTTGACAGTGCTCACCCCAGAGCAATGATTAAATCATTACCCCTAAGCCAATTTTTAAGGGCCAAAAGAATAGTCAGTGATACAAACTGATTGGATATCACTTTAGAAAAAATGAAAAAATCCTTTAAAAATAGGGGTTTCCCGGAAGATATCCTTAATCAACATCTAAACACGGTGAAAGAAGTTGACAGATCTAATCTATTACGACAATCTCCCAAAAAAGCTAGAAACAGGAGCGAAAGGATTCCTTTGGTGACCACTTTTTCCGAAAACAGTAAAGCGATCGGAAAAATAGTCAACAAACATTGGCCTACGATTAGAAACAACATACCAGGAGTTAAGGCATTTAATGATTGTACCGTTAATGTCATACCGCAGACCTAAAACTCTTCGGGATAAATTAGTACACACGGATGTAGGCCCTCAGAAAAGAATAGGTCAAACCTATTTATCGATACAAAAAAAGGTTGTTACCCATGTCTAAATTGTATAAACTGTAAATATCTTAAAAAAGGCTGTTATTTTGAACATCCTATAACTGAACAAAAATACAAGATAAATTACTTTTTGACTTGTGATTCTACATTTATTGTATATGTTCTGTGGTGTCCTTGCCCACTATTATATGTGGGTGAGACATCCCTAGACTTTAAGACACGTATTAACCAACATCGTTATTCGATACGAAAAAAACGATGTGATCTACCGGTTTCTAAACATTTCATGGACTGTGGTCACAAGGAGAGTGACCTTCAGTGCATGATTGTAGACCACATCCCTATCTCTAGAAGAGGGGGTAATCGTACATTGACACTCATGAAGAGAGAAATTATGTGGATTAAAAAACTCAATACATTGAAACCCAATGGTCTTAATGTGGATTATAGGCCATGGATCCACTCATGATATCTGGGATTCTTATATACTTACCTCAGATATACCTAAGTATTTTTGATATAACAGTGTTGTCCAATTGAATATGATATTCTAATATGTATCTTTTATTCTCTTGCAGTACTTGGTCCACATGTCTCTGTACATGTGGGAATCCGGCAATTTGTGAGATGGATTCAGGCTGAGTCGGCAGAATGTGATGAAGTCCAATGCTCTTTTTTCCTTTTTTTCTTTTTTCTTTTTATGTGCATTAGCAATAAATCTTAGCAACAAATGCAAATATACTGTCTGTTTACATCTTTTATTATGACCTTTGGCTCATTGAGAAAATTGATACTATGGAACATCATATTGCTCTGGGACACTCATATAATTTTAGAGTCTTCTTATATCATATGGCCATACTTACTTCTGGGACATATGTGGAAAGGTGAGTGGACCCACTCCCATCCCATTAGTGTCAGTGAAGATAAAGGTGTTGAATACATAGATACTATTTAAAGCAAAAAAAAGGGGGAGTGATATTTGGGATTACAGTGTTTTGATCCTAGACGGGAGATAATACTGTTTTCCCGATCCGATCACCATAAGCAGAAGCACGGGAGTGCATCGTCTTGTAGGTTTGACCCCCCTCAATAGACGTAGCTTCTTTGAGGATTATGTGGCCAAATATGATGGATGTATTTATTTACAATGATTAAGAGAAAGAGCATATTGTGATGACCCACGGTATTTTGGACCATTACTCCTATATGCAAGCTTTACTTGATTACAGTAGACAGACAGTATATGTTGTGATGATGCACATTGTAATAATTATATATATGATTTTTTTATTTAAACGTATATATTTTTTACTTAGATTGTTGATCACATGACCACATGACGCGATTAACAATGCGTTCCAGTTTGGAACGCATCGCGCATGTGCAATAGTTATTTTCTGATCTGAGCTTTTCATCACATGACCGTATGACGCGATCACGTGTGCGTTCCACTCTGGAGCGCACCGCGCATGCGCTATGGGCTTATCACAACGCCGAGCAGCAGGGTCTATCTAACATTGCTGGTATGTTGTTTTTAATTCGATATTAATTATATTATATATATAACACATGGTGTACACATATGTTTGGAGCACATTAATCATGTTTAATTAACACTATATGAGCTTTTTGTATGATGATTATTTTTGTAATTTTGACACTTATGATGATATCACGTATTATATGTGGACACTAATTTATTGAGATGTATTTGAATGAATAATTATGTTTATAACACTATTTTGTACACACAGGAGATAATGAATGTAATCAATGTAATTATGACACTTTATTAATACATGCCCTATAAATACTTGTAACACTGTTGTATCCAACATGGATGCTTGAGAAAAGTCCCAGTGTGAGGACTGAAACGTCGCCTCTGGTGAATTAAAACACGATTTGATTTAAGCACATTCTTGGTAGTGCTGCGGAATTATTGCGTTTTTATAGATAGATAGATAGATAGATAGATAACAAAAGATGAGGCAGCACACCAGGCTTGTGAAAAAAGTTGTGGATCCTTTATTCCATGCAACGTTTCAGCCCTGCTCCATGGGGCCTTTGTCAAGCTTTCTCTGTTTGGATATAGATAGATAGATAGATAGATAGATAGATAGATAGATAGATAGATAGATATGAGATAGGATAGATAGATAGATAGATAGATAGATAGATAAATAGATAGATAGATACAAGGCAATTAGATAACCAAAGGCAACATTAGGATGAAGCAATAAATATACTTGACTTCCATATACACATGTGCAAGTTTGCAGGGCTTTTCCTGGAAAAACCCTTTAAAGCTAAAAATAACTAACAAATCTCCAGGTCACTCTTGGTTTCCTGGATGCCAGTTGCTCACTGACTTCCAGTGAGAAATAAATATGTGACAAACTCATTTGGCAGATGAGTACAGAAGATCCCAGAGTAGCAGAGTACGCTTTAGCAACATGAAAACATGATTGCACTAAATTTCGGTCTGCAATCTTCATTCATTCATTTTCAGACCGATATTAAGTTTGCAACTTGCTCGTAGTTGCAGACTTTCTCTTGTAGACCTGTCCTTCCCAGTGATTCATGCTGGACTGGTGTGTGCAGAGAGCTGTCAGAAAATGGAACAGTGCTCAAACAGATTTATATTAGATTCAGCCGCATCTCCACCTAGGTGAAGGACTTACACATACTCTACAAAAGAAAACTGGTAGGAAAGTTTTAATGAAGACTGTTTAGAAAGTTGCTTCATTTTGCATTTGGAAAGCAAAGCAACAATACAAAATAATTAATGCAAAGGCTTAGCCTTTAATATAAGAAGTGCAAACAATGTAGTAGTTTTTACAAGATGTGGTAATAAAGATATTGTCTTGAGCCACCTTTGTGGCGTAAAAAAAAGTCTTAAGAACAGTGTTTGTGACTTTTTAAAGTCACAACTTTCCTCGCCACCTCCTTATAAGGCCTCATGCACACGACCGTATGTATTTTGCGGTCCGCAAAAAATACGGATGACGTCCGTGTGCATTCCGTATTTTGCGGAATGGGAAAGCTGGCACCTAATAGAACAGCACTATCCTTGTCCATAATGCGGACAATAAGAGGACATGTTCTATTTTTTTTTTCGGAACGGAAATACGGACATACGGAAACGGAATGCACACAGAGTAACTTCTGTTTTTTTTTTTGCGGACCCAATGAAATGAATGGTTCCGTATACGGTCTGAAAAAAACGGAACGGACATGGAAAGAAAATACGTTCATGTGCATGAGGCCCAAGGCACATAACAAAGGCAGGGAGGAGGCCAGCAGGTCCGCCACATTTATCTTCATTTGCGCAAATTAAGACTGGCACATGGCCTGCCGGACGATGCACCTAGTATATGAAGTGGCCTGCACGTATCATAAATTAGGCGCATTTTCCATCAGTACAGGAGAGTCTGGCGTAAAACACAATACTTTGATAAATCTCCCCCATATTTTTTTTTCTTTTGTGTGTGTAAGAATAGCGAAATAAGTTAAATACTGAGGCCTCCTGGGGAGCCTTTTTGACACAAAGCCTTCACAAGGCTGTTTTCTTTCCTCGCAGACTGAAAGCAGACCAGTTACAAAACAAATTAGTTTACAAGCACCTGTTGCTGTCATCAGTTCTTAATATAGACCCATCAGCTTCTCCAGTGTCTCTCCACGTAACCCCAGAGATAGCATTCAGAAAGTTTAAATGTTTATTGCATTTTTAAGAGCATAATATTTAACTTGCTATGAAACTTTGAACGTCGTATTACAGCCATGTGCATGAGGTTATACAAAGTATTTCCACCTGTATACATTCCATACATGTAAGTCCATGTTAGTTCTCTGTTTTTCTGATCCGCCATGCAGGGCGCATGTGTTATTTTCCCTAAATACAGCGTGGCCCAATGTTCCTGTCATTGTTGCTAACCTCCTTTCCCAGTTGGAGTTGGCAAGGAGACAGCCAGCAGGTTGTTTTCTGCTTGATGTACTTCAGCAACTGATCGGTTGTGTGGCTACTCTCACCCAGGCTGATCAGATCTAACACAACACATTTCATTTTACACATACAGGTATGACAGGCGGAAATGCACCTAGTGTGGGAACCAGACCAACACAAATGTGTCAACAACAGGACCTGACCTTGTTGCTGCAGTGCTGCATTGCTGCTACTTCAAGAAAAATTGACCCGCTTTTGTTGCCCAAGCTGGTGGTCACTTATATTTTTCCATAAGATCTGGCTCTATTGGTGTTTCACATGCTGCAATAGAGCCATGGTGCCTATGTTTAAGTTTGAATGCTGACGGCTTAATTTAATCCTACAGATCTTTCACATGGCAATGCTTTTGTCTTTTGGCACTGGAAAAAAACTGCCAGACTGGAGCCAGATCGGTTTGCTGAGGAGGAGGTGACATCAGAAGAGGAGAGGCAACGTACTGCCAGAAATTCTGAAAAAAACTGCCAGGGCCAGATCTGCTTCTATTGTGGTCAGCTCGGGAACTGGTGATGCCACTGAGACTGTGGGTGTAGGCTAAAACATGCCAGACCTAAGCCAAGCTCGGCTGCTGTTATCTCTGTGTGAGTACCTCTTAAGTCCTGTCCAACACACAACCATCATACTCCTCACATTCCACACCACTTTTATCAGACTGTGTCTTATATATATCAGATATATCATCGTGGACTCCATGGCCCCCTCCCAATTTCCTGCTCTCTATTTGCCCCTAGCTCCATTGTCACTACTACTGCCCCTACTACCACCACCACTGTGGCTACAGGTGCCACTACTACCATTATCATCAACCCAGCTATGCATTGGGTCCCCCACTTTCTCCTGAATCTCCTCCTCATGGCAGTCCAAACAGTGACTATTCTCACACAAGTCAGAATAGCATAGCATGTGGGATTTTGTTGCTTCCTCTTAGGAAAAAATAACAAAATAACCCCGGAAAAATCTAATCATAAAAATTCATGCTTTATTCATATATAAGTACAAAAATCACATAATAAAACAGTATATAATAGTACTATTATGATTTATTCTCATGTGTTACTTTTGCATTAGTGGGTTATCTTCTATCAATATATTTGGACTAGATTATATGTATATGCACTAGCACTTTACTCATGATCTGGTATTTCCTACTGTGCTACTTATTTTGTACCATTACCTCCCTGGTTATCGTGCATGGCCAATATACCTGATGTATGGCTATACCGCCATTGATTGATTTAGAGAATATACTGTTTTATTATGTGAATTTTGTACTTATATATGAATAAAGCACAAATTTTTATGATTAGATTTTTTCCGGGGTTATTTTGTTATTTGTGATTTGGGGCTCTCTTTTTCCCGGACTACTGATATTGGCATTGCCCAAATTGTTTATATATGTTAAACTCTTAGGCAAAAAGAAGGTGTTGCAGGGGAATGCTGTGACCCCTGGCTCCAAGGCACAGTGTCAGACTCAGAGGTGACATCATTCTTCTGTGTTTGAAAGGAGGAGTGAGCCATGGAGTCCACAATCTCATCCTCTTTGTCCTCTATAATAATGTGGCATCTGCGGGAAGCCAGGAAAAACTGTGGCCTACTACTATTGGCCGGATGGCTGGTGCTGCTACTGCTGTTTGCACTGCTAACTCTCGGGTGATGAGGCAAGGGTTTTTCGTTTTGCACTTTAGCTTCTAAATGAAAAGTCACAGGTTTGGTACACTGTTAAACAGTACTATCAAAATTGCAAGTGTTTTTCTGTATTTTAAAGATAGAGGTGCAATTAAATATCCTACCCCATTCTACAAACATACTGCACAAATTACAATGATAATAATGCAGTTTATGCAGTAAAATGCTTATGCTGTAATTAAACAGTATCTTGAAGTAATACAACACGTTCACTGACACAGGTATAGTGGTGTACTTCAGTGCGCTGAAAATGCTCAATTAAAAATGGCTAATTGAGGTTTTTAGAAAAAGGGGCAATTTCTCAGCATTTGCAGAAGAATGTATGCTTTTGGGTGCTGGTAATAAGACTTTAAACTGTAGAAACCTTTTATGTTTCAAATGTTTTTATTTCAGGTTGACACAATAAAGAATTACAAAAAATGTGATATACTGCACAGCGTTGATTTTCCAACATCATGTACAATAGGTCTCGAATAAAAGTTCCAGCATAAACCATCGTGGACATATACTAGAACCAGTGCACTAACCTTCCGACCAAAGTCAGTTTTATAGAAGGGGATTGAAGGGGAAGGGAAGGGGAAGGGAAGAGGGAAGGGGAAGGGAAGGGAAGAGGGAAGGGAGAGGGAAGGGGAAGGGAAGAGGGAAGGGAACAGTTATGGGGAAACAATTATGTAGAAAACATAACAGGATTCCCTGCAAACTGCAGGGTGAACAAAATAAAACATTAAACCCAACATGTTCACCTCCTCTCCACCGTTAGTGTCGTCTGAGTCTAAGCAAGCATGCACGTGGCGCGTAAGGACCCCTGCTGTTCCCCCAAGTGGACTCACACTCCTGAAACTGGCGGGTTATTTGATAAAACACGTGTTTGATACCAGAAAGTGAGTTGAAAACATTCCTGGATACCTCTTCTAACCTGGAGGGGCAATATATCAATGAAGCTCTCCCAGCAGGCAAAAAATTGCTTCATATGGGTCTCTTTCCTAGAAGATGCCTCCACCATCTTCATGAGAAAAGATACTTTTTTGAGAAATAACTTAAATGGTGGAGGTGCGGGAGCGATCCATTTATGTAGGATGGTTTTGATTCCTGCTGCTGCTATTAGACATAATGGTTTCCTACTACCAGGGGTACAATATGTGGTAGACTGGTCAATGTAACCAAAGATAGCCCATATAGGGTCTAGAGGCGCTACTGATGTTAGATAGGTGGTGGTAAATGTGTGAATTCTATGCCAAAAAGATTGTATCACCGGGCACAATGGAAACAATGGAAAATATCTGCTCCAGCCTCTTTACATCCGAAACAGTTGTCAGATTCAAAGATTCCCATACGATGGCCCCAAACTGGAGAGATATATGCCCAGTGATAGATCTGTAGGGTCATCTCCCTGTAATGGCTGGATGGACATCGTCAGCCGTGGGATGTCCTTGAGCCATTTAGTTATCGCCCAGTCACCCTTACCATAATTTAAAGGGGTATTTAGAAATTTATAATAACTAGTAGTATGTTCCCTTATTGAAGACATCTTCATAGCTTGCAAAGGTGGAAGATGTATACCTGTGGAGCCCGGGTAGGTCCTACAGAAGCCAGATAACGGTATTAACAAGCAGAACCACATTGCAAAATCTGCCCTGAGTTCCAGATGATGACAGGACTAAGCATGCAGCACACATAGGTAGGACATAGAAGGAGATCTTCCCATTTGGAGCTCCATGGGCACAGTGATGTATTGTACAGATTCTGGGAGTGTCATCCCATTGTTGTGGTCACCATCATGGCCTTCTCCAAAGGCTTAGTTGGGATATTGTATTAGGTTACTAAGACCTGATGCATTTAAAAATGACTAATTAAAAAAATGTTTTTAACCCAAAATGAGTATAATGCAATCATTAAAAATATCCCAAAGATGTCATAGCCTTTAAATGGAATAAAAGTGGGAACAACAGAACAAGAAAAGGACTTGGGTATGCTGGTTACAACTAAGCTAAGCTGTAGTACTTAATATTAGGCAGCAGCGACAAAGCAAATTTTAGGGTGTATAAAAAGAGAGTTAAAACCAGTGTTCCTAATGTAATTTTACCCAGAATAGTAGCTAAAGGCTCATGGGCCCTGGTGCAAGAGTTCAGCTTGGACCCCTTCCCTCGGTGCTTTGTGGCCAGAGAAGCACACAGCCTTCGTAAAATGGACCCTCCCTCCCCATTTCAAATTCTTGACCTTACCGCTTCCTTCCGGCCAGAGGTGTAAATTGACCAGCATTTAATACCGGTTTTTATGTAGCACAAGGGTCTTTGGGCCCCCTCAGGTTCCTAGGCCCGGTAGTGACTGCTACCTCTGCATCCCCTAAAGCTACGCCCCTGATTTTACCCCACTATATAGCCCTCATAACTTAATATGGGATTCAGTTTTGAGCTCCACTACCTACACTATAAAGGATATAGGTAAACTAGAAAAGTCTCAGAAGTGGACAACTAGATTATTAAATGGAATGGAAGGTCTCTCATCAGGAGAGAAAATTTGTATTCAGCCCCTTTGTCAAGCCTCCAGCATCATTGTTCTTCATAGTTCATTCTGTGTGCATACATAGACGCTCCATCTAGTGGCTGACTTGCCAGTCTGTATTTTGTCCCTCTGCCGTTCTTATACCTCCACTGTAGGACAGAGGCATTCTGGGAAGAAGAAGCCTCATTTTACTGACTGGTTTTCACATGTTCATGTATGTAAGCATCTTCTGCTTCAGCCAATATGCTAAATGAGCTCTTTACCTATTTTTCTATAAGTGTTAATCAATGTTTTATGTTCTATTGTTTTTTAGTTTGCTAAGACCTGCTATGACCTAATAAAATCTACAGACTTCGCATACAGTCTAGTTATTGGAAAATAACTGTACACACACCACAGGGGAACATATACTGAGGATAGAACACCCTTGTACTCTGATACCCCTAAATAAAATCCAGTGTGACCAATTGTTTTCAGAAGTCACCTAATTAGTAAATAGAGTCCACCCGTGTGTAATTCATTCTCAGTATACCTACAGCTGTTATGTGAAGGCCCCAGGGGTTTGTTACAGAACATTAGTGATCAAACAGCATCATGAAAACCAAGGAACACACCAGACAGGTCAGGGAAAAAGTTGTGGAGAAGTGTAAAGCAGGGTTAGGTTATAAAAAATATCCCAAGCTGTGAACATCTCATGGAGCACTGTTCAATCCATCCTCCAAAAACAGAAGGAGTATAGCACAACTGCGAACCTACCAAGAAACAGCCATCCACTTAAACTGACAGGAGAGGACTAAACAGAGAAGCAACCAAGAGGCCCATGGTCACTCTGGAGGAGCTGCAGAGATCCACAGCTCAAGTGGGAGAATGTCCTTTATGGAAGAGTGCCAAGAAGAAAGCCATTTTTGAAAGCAAGCAATAAGAAGTCCCATTTGCAGTGTGCCACAAGCCATGTAAGGGACACAGCAAATGTGGAAGAAGGTGCTCTGGTCTGATGAGACCAAAATTGAACTTTTTGGCCTAAATGCAAAACGCTATGTATGGCGGAAAACAAACGTTGCACATCACCCTGAATACACCACCCCCACCGTGAAACGTGATGGTGGTAGCATCATGCTGTGGGTATGCATTCTTCAGCAGGGACAGGGAACCTGGTCAGAGTTGATGGGAATCCTGGAGGAAAACCTGGTAGAGGCTGGAAAAAACTCAAGAGTGAGGTGGACGATTTAGATCAAAGCATATTCATGTGTTAGAATGGCCCAGTCAAAGACCAGACCTAAATCCCATTGAGGCAAGACTTGAAAATTGCTGTTCACAGACATTCTCCATCCAATCTGACTGAGCTTGAACTATTTTGCAAAGAGGAATGGGCAAAAATTGCAACCTATAGATGTGCAAAGCTGGTAGAGACATACCCCAAAGACTTACTGCTGTAATTGCATTGGAAGGTGGTCCAACAAAGTATTGACTCGGGGAGCTGAATGCAAATGCACACCACACGTTCCAGATTTTTATTTATTCAAAATTTAGAAAACCATGCATCATTTTCTTTTTACTTCACACATACTTGCTATTTTATGTTGGCCTAACACATAGAATCCCAATAAAATGCATTTAAATATGTGGGTGTAATGTGACAAAATGTGGAAAAGTTCAAGGGGGTATACATACTTTTTGAAGGAACTGTATAATTGATCTAATAAAGGCTGATGGACCTGTGTCTTTTCTCAACCTGTGTAACTATGTAAGTATTCCAAAGTACACGTTCTATGGCTAAACTCTAGCACGTTCTGTCCTGTACGAGGCAAGGCTTATGCTGAGAACAATGAGCCTGGAAAAAGCCATTTTGTGATATTGCATGCTCTCTTGATCTAGACAGTGTTGAATTGTGAACCTTAGAGACCTTCCTATGGTCAGTCAACACTCACAATTACAACATGATATCTCCTACTGACATATAAAAACGGATGTCTTCAAACTATTATAGAGAGTTATGTTCCATTACGTGATAGGACATGAGACATACAAGCATTATCCGGTATGTCCTTGTCTTATAAACTCTACCAAATCAAAGATTGCATTTTATCGTTGATATTGTGCCAGTAATTATGTTGGTCATTGGCCAGAGGGAAGAAACTGTAAAGATATGCATGTACTATCCAACTAAGGTGGTCATATTTAAGCTGATAGTAGAGCTGTCATTGCAAATTCCACATGAGTGTGAAGGTCAATGAGGACATTATTAAAGTAGACCTCCACCTAGCATTACTATATGGAGTTTCAAATTGTCAGCACAGTTTATTGTGATCTGTTGCCAGAGTGTTAGTTTGGCATCTCCACTTGGCACAGTAGTACATCTTTCTTGTACTACTTAACTACTCGCATTTTAAGTTTTACATTACTCATGGTGGTTGCGCCAGTTGGACTCAGTTCTTTGTTGCGATACAGTATGTGCAACAAGGCTATTTGCAGTCTCCATTCTGATCCAGGAGTATGTCGCAGACCTTTCCTAGACCCATGGTGTCCTCCATTTGGGCATGTACGTAAAAGCATTCAGTATGATATTTGGTGGATCATTCACCGGTGGTTTGCACACACACTTCAGATGGTTTGTCTATACTGCCTGCTGCTCCATCTATACACAATTGATCCACAGTGCTCTTATGAGTTAGAGCTGTTTTGCTCATACATGCCACTTCTTCTCTGCCATTTACAAACAGAACCCCCACTAAGAACACAGAGGATGATTCACAGGGTATACATTAAGTGCACTCCGGAGAGCCAACCATAGCAGCTCCCTTCATACTCCACAGGAGTGGTACAGCACTTATTTCTTGTCACAAATGCTTTTTGGTCAGTAGGTTGCCTTTTCAGCACCATAGCAGGGGTGACTGTAAGACCCATACGAGAATCTTCTTCCACTTATGCAGACGCTCTCCTCGGCTATTCCTTTGCAACAGCTGCAGTTTTCTGTTGCAGCGGCCTTCAGATAGCAGTTTCTCTGTATGCTGCACAACTTCACTCGTCTGCTGCAGCAGGCCTCACTGGTCCACACCCCCAGCAGAGATTTGCACACTTTACAAGGATATGTACCAGAACTTCTCAGTCAATATCAAGTTATGATTAGAGATGGGCGAACGTGCTCGAAACGAGCACTGTACCGCTCGGCTCCCCTGCGCTGTTGAAATGGATCTTCCGATGGCCCCAGGCTCTGACAAACTAATGGATCCCACACAACTCCATTTGGAGCTGACTTAGGAACTAATCTGTTACCATTGGTATCTATTTCTAGGATGATTCACAGATAACCCAATAAACCATATTGATCAGAAGTCCTGTATGCTCAATTGCAACAACAAACTTGATGTGCATATATTCTGTACCGATGAAGTGGGAGCCCTTGGAAACTATTCTCCTGGCAGGAACGTGGTACTATCGAATGATAATGATTTCTTGTTGTGAATTATCTTATTATTAATATTTTAATAGATAAAAAGTGAATTGGGTGGTTATCACTAAAGAGTCTTCCTACTTCAGTTTTAAAGAAGTCATACCTCCCCACCCACTGTTGATTGTGTAGTACAGGGGTGGCCAACCTGTGGCTCTTGAGCCGCATGTGGCTCTTTGCCTCTTCAAGTGTGGTTCTAGCGGTGGAGCAGGGAAGCAGTCAGGCCAGTGCACTCTCCACTTCCTGCTCAGATCTCCTTTCCTGATCGGGCACTGTTGGTACTCTCCAGCTCACTCTCCACTACGTCCTGATACACACAGTGTCATATCGTAGTACAGGGTGGGCCATTTATACGGATACACCTAAATAAAATGGGAATGGTTGGTGATATTAACTTCCTGTTTGTGGCACATTAGTATATGGGAGGAGGGAATCTTTTCAAGATGGGTGGTGACCATGGCGGCCATTTTGAAGTCGGCCATTTTGAATCCAACTTTAGTTTTTTCAATGGGAAGAGGGTCATGTGACACATCAAACTTATTGAGAATTTCACAAGAAAACAATGGTGTGCTTGGTTTTAACGTAACTTTATTCTTTCATGAGTTATTTACAAGTTTCTGACCACTTATAAAATGTGTTCAAAGTGCTGCCCATTGTGTTGGAATGTCAATGCAACCCTCTTCTCCCACTCTTCACACGCTGATAGCAACACCGCAGAAGAAATGCTAGCAGTATCCATAGTTTCAGGTGGTCAGAAACTTGTAAATAACTCATGAAAGAATAAAGTTATGTTAAAACCAAGCACACCATTCTTTTTCTTGTGAAATTCTCAATAAGTTTGATGCGTCACATGACCCTCTTCCCATTAAAAAAACTAAAGTTGGATCCAAAATGGCCAACTTCAAAATGGCCGCCATGGTCACCACCCATCTTGAAAAGTTTTCCCCCTCCCATATACTAATGTGCCACAAACAGAAAGTTAATATCACCAACCATTTCCATTTTATTTAGGTGTATCCATATAAATGGCCCACCCTGTACATTGAGACGCGCATTATGACCTGACGTTGTGCGCATCAGGTCATAGTGGAGAGCATGTCAGAGCTGCAGAGTAGCAAGTGCCCGATCAGGAGAGGTAGGTGATTTTTTTTTTGTTATAGAACTGAGCATGGGGATCTGATCTAAGCATGGGGGATATGATATGAGCATGGGGGTGTCTTATCTGAGCAATGGGGGTATAATCTGAGCATTGGGGATCTGATCTGAGCATGGATAGTCAGATCTGAGCATGGGGGGTCAGATCTGCGCATGGGGCGGTCAGATCTGCACATGGGGGGTCAGATCTGCACATGGGGGGTCAGATCTGCACATGGGGGGGTCAGATCTGAGCATGGGGGTTCTGATCTGAGCATGGAGGGTCTGATCTGAGCATTGAAAGAGATCTGGGCATGGGAGGGGATCCTTGCACTCAAGATCTGACACTGGGAGTCTGATTTGTGTTGTCTGATCTGAGCATTGTGGGTCTTATTTTAGGGGTCTGATTTGGAGGTCTGATGAGGATTTGGGGATCTTATTTTACATCAGTTGATGATTACGGGGTCTGATTTAGGAGTCTGATCTGAGGTGTGATGAAAAATATTTGTTTTCTTATTTTTCTCTGCTTAAACCTAGGTGCATCTTGTAGGGTGAAAAATATGGTGACTCATATGTAAATGTATAGCTCATGGCTCCTGGTAGTCATACTTTTTTTTTCTGGCTCTTTGTTTCTGTAAGGTTGGCCACCCCTGGTGTAGTCTATGGTTTCTTTACATTTTATTTTGTATAAGTGGGTTCATTAAATGATTTTTAATTAAATATTTCTTGGGTATGGAACATTCATTTAAAGGTTAAAACATTTATGAGGATGACACCTGGATGTAAATATTGATGTAAGTATTGGATAATACATTAGATGTTTGTTATGTTGATACTCATAATTCTTGGCTTTGGATCGATGTTCTAACCTTACAGTACAGCTGTGCCAGAATTTCCTGCCCATCCCTTACATATCCACTGTAGGGGCTGGGGTCTATATTTAGTATTGCTGACTGTCCAAAAATTCCTCCTGGGATTCAGATCAAGAAGCACGTAGCCTTTGAAAATAACTGGTAACCACAAGGGTATGTAAACTTACTTGTCTCTACAGGAAAGGCACCGACCTACTAAATGCAGCATGTCTACTTGCTGACCTGATGTCTTCAGCTTTTCATCTATTTCCCTTTTTTAAGTTTCTACAAGTTTTCCCTGCATTTACCTCATAAAATGACTGAAATAATAAACTATTAACTTAAAGACTTAATGGCATCATAATCTTCTATACCAGCTTGCTGGTGTTTTTGTTGGGCGTAGTTTCCTAACTTGTTTCTTCCTCCCCCTTAACCCTACCTTCGCAGTGTCCCTTCTCTCATGAATCACCAGCAGTCCTGATGGAAAAATCCCTAAATATATGCCCTACTAGGGAATATGGCTGTAATAGATGGGAGTCCTCCTACTACACTGGCAGAGCCGGCACATCCAAGCATTGTTAGCTCCCAGCTTTCCCTAGTGCTTGCTGGGAGTGAGAGAAGATGGACACACAGAAGAAGGCCACATTTTTTTTTAAATGAGTTGTCATCAGGAGAAAACCCCTTTAATTACCTAATAAGCTTGGTAAGGTTGCTACAAATTCAACATTTGACAGAGGTAGATAAATGAACATGCCCTGCACTTTCTTCCAATGGCCTTCAATTTAGGTCTGTGGTGTCCACTCTTCACTTTCATTGCAGACTGGCATCAACATGTTAAGGGGGTACTGTCCATTTCTACCGAACATCAATAAGAAGGGGGAGTAATCAGTGATGGAGTGTACGGTGTTGCTATACACCCATACAATCTCAGCACCATAATCAGGCCATCTCTCCTTTTTCTGATGTTCCACAGTTTGTAAGAGCTATAACAGGGTAAGTGTATGCAGTTACAAACACCATTCCCTTGTGGGTGATAAGGCATGGTACAGGACTCTTATATCTGGTATAGCTGATATACAGTAGCTCATCCTGCCTTCAAAACAAGCCCCCCCTGATCTAAATGCAACTGAAAGATGAAGTTGTTCCACAGAGCTTTTGCCGCTGACTCCATTTTTTGATCTTGGGTGAGGACTGCCACCGCACACTTGGTGAAATAATCCACAATAACCAGTAAGTAGAATGAATTCAGAAAGTTTTCAGAGCCTTTCACTTTTCATATCTTGTTATGTTGCCGCTTCATGCTAAAATTAAATCAAATTCTACCCCATCATTCAGCGGCCAAAACCTTATATTGAGAAAGTAAAAACAGAATTTTAGAAATCTTTGCTTTATTAAAAAGGAAAAAAGTTAAATTTTGCACATAAATATTTTGGACATAAGTATTCGGACCACTTACTATTACACAATTTAGTTCTGAGGGTCTCACATTTCTCTTGATCATATTTGAAATGTTTCCTCACTTTGATTAGAGTCCACCTGTTGTAAATTCAGTTAATTGGACATGGAATGGATAGACACAGCCCTGTCTATAGAAGGTCTCACAGCTGACAATGCATATCAGAGCAAAAACCAAGCCATGAGGAGGACAGAAATGCCTGTAGAGGTTAGAGACAGGATTGTGTGGAGGCACAGATCTGGAGATAGGTTAGAAAAAACCCTTCTGCTGTACTGAAAGTTCCCAAGAGCACAGTGGCCTCCATAATTCTTAAATGGAAGAAGTTTGAAACAGCCAGGACTCTTCTTAGAACTGGCCTTGGTAAGAGATGTGACCAAGAATCCAAAGGTCACTTTGGCTGAGCTCAAAAGATCCTGTATGGAGCTCATCACTGCAGCACTCCACCAATCTGGGCCTTATAGCAGAGTGGACAGTAACAAGCCTCTCCTCAGTAAAAGACACATCAAAGCATGCCTGGAGTTTGCAAAAAAGCACCTAAATGACTGCAAGAAATAAGATTTTCTGGTCTGATGAAAACAAGAATGAACTTTTTGGTCTTATTTCTATGCATCATATGTGGCGGCATGGTGCTGACAGCATCTGGCCTCATGCACACAACCGTATGAAAAAGAGGAACCGCAAAAACGGATCCGCAGAAAATACGAATGACATCCGTGTGCATTCCGTATTTTGCGTAATGGAACAGCTGGCCCCTAATAGAACAGTCATATCCTTGTCCGTAATGCGGACAATAGAAGGGCATGTTCTATTTTCTGGCGGAAACGGAAACATGGACATACGGAAACGGAATGCACACGGAGTACCTTTCGTTTTTTTTTTTTGCGGACCCATTGAAATGAATGGTTCCGCATACGGTCCGCAAAAAGAACGGAACGAACACAGAAAGAAAATACATTCGTGAGCATGAGCCCTCATGCTGTGATGGTGTTTTTCAATGGCTGGGACAGGAAGACTAGTCAGAGTTGAGGAAAAACTGAATGGAAGAAAGGGCAGAGATATTCTTAGTAAAAACCTGACCCAGAGATCTCTGGACCTCAGACTGGGCCAAGAGAGTTCACCTTCCATCTAGACATTGACCCTATGTAAAATGACAAGACAATACAGGAATGGCTTAAGGACAACTCAGTCAATGTCCTTGAGTGGCCCAGCCAAAGCCTTGACTTGAACCCAATTGAACATCTCAAGATAACGGGCTGAACTGGATAGACAGATGACTTTTTTTCAGCCTTATAAACTACGTTACTATGTTAACTGAAATTGGCTGTCCACTGACGGTCCGAATTCAACCTGACAGAGGATTTAAAGAGAAGAATTGCAGAAATACTCAAATCCAGGTGGCATCAAGACTGGAGGCTGTAATCACTGCCAAAATTACTTCAACTAAATACTGAGTAAAGGGTCTGAATACTTATATCAATACAAGATTTTAGTTTTTCCTTTTTAATAAATTACCAAAGATTTCTGTTGTCACTGTGTCATTATGGGGCATCAAGTGCAGAATGATGGGGGAAAAAAACTTTATTTTTTTCTTTAGTTTAGCACAAGGCCACGATATAACAAAATGTGAAAAAGTGAAAGGGGCTGAAGGTTTTCTGAATGCACTGTATTTGTATCCTTGCAAGGATTCTTCCACTGTCAGATATCCATCATCACCAGCTATAAGGTGAAAGAGGTTTGAATGTTGCCTATCGGGACCTGCTGATCCACAGTCCAGGCCAGGCTGTAACTGTGAAAACTTTTGTAGACTTTTAACACTGCACCCTGCAGATTTGCAGCCAGGCAAAAGTCTGCGCTGGCGCAAATTGCTCCTTCTTCATTCAGCCACTTCTCCCACTTCACTATCTGGAAATACAATCTGCAAGGTGAAGCCAATCACAGTGGGTATCTTGACCCATCGGAATAATACGCCTTTGCGGACCAGGGTCAGCCAATCTCACTGTTGTAGCAGTCGCCTCCCTGAAAATCTTAGAAAGGCATGAAACCAGTCACAGACACAAAGAGAGGGTATGAGCTACCTTCTTATGGTATCTACTTGTTTATCTCACTGTTGCTTGACCCTCCATTCTTTACTGGTCCCTGCCACTGGTATGTCAGCTGCAGGCTTGACTCCTTGAATGGGGGCACTTCTCAGGCTATGATAGCCCTGGACCACCTTCTCATCAATCAAGTTGAGGGTCTCTATTTCTTCTCATTAGTGGGATCACCAGCAGAGTCCACTGGATTCTACACATACAGTAGAATAACTAGCTTCCATCCTTATTCTTCACTAACATGATGGAGGATGCCCAGAGGCTTGCTTGGCATGATAACATGGATTTCATGCATTTGCTTCAGTATAGTCTTCACCTCCTGACAGAGTGCTGGAGAGATTTGACTATATCGCTCTCAGGTTGGTCGGGTGTCCACAGTTAGGATTTCATGCTCCAGGATCAATCTAAAATTCTGGTAGAAGGCATTCAGATGCTATCTTTTTAAAGTTTTACAGTCGACAGATTTTGGGCTTCCAACTGCACCTTCTTTAGCAGCTGTTCTCCTGTCATCAACATTGGATCAGCCCTGACCTGTCATGTCATCAAGGTAGCTGCATCTACTGTACATCAACAGATTCAATCTGCCAGCTAGGTTCTGGCAGGAGCTGAACGTCTCCCACTGAGAATACTTCAGCCATCAGTTAGTGTGGCACAATGATAATACTGTGCTTATTGATGTTCACCATTTTTAACAACACCTGCCCAGCCTTTATTGTACACAGAGTTCGGGCCAGATCTGCGTCAGAGGGGTTAAAAAGATTTTCCTTAGATCTTAGACCACAGGATATGCCATCAAAGTCTGAAGGGCTGTTTGGCTATTTTCAGAACTTACATAGAGATGAATGGAGAGAGTGGTACATGCTCTAGCGCTATTTTCCCTGACGAAGGACAACGTTATTGTCCGAAACGCGTTGGTTGGTATTTGGGTCCCCCTGAGTACCTGTAGCTAAACGGTGACGTCACCTGCTACTTCGCTGTGAGCGCGAATTGCGAACGCTTACAGCAGTGTGATCGCGCTATCGGCTGGAGCGCGATCAGCGAAAACAACCTAATACTCCTACTTAGCCAGTCAGCCATCGAGCGATACGGGATCCTAAGGTGGAACCAGGTTCACTGCTTTTAAAGGTAACTTGTGCAACTTGGCGAGGTTACTTTATTTTGGTTTCTGGTTATGGTTGAAATTGGATATATTTAACGATTGTTGCAGTACAGTGCGCGGTCTGTATAATTATTTAGCGGCTGATTCCTTATTAGCGGTGGATGTGTAGTAACACCGCAGAGACTGCAGCCAGTACTAAAAGGGAGAGGAGATTACAAGCGCCGGTGTCAGTTTTGTGTTTTTGCTTTCTACTATAAATCTTCTTAAAGGGGACCCGGTGAAAGAGTAAAAAACTTACAAGTGCATCTCAATAAATTAGAATATTATCAAAAAGTTTTTTTTCCCAGTAATTCAGTTCAAAAAGTGAAACACATATATTATATAGAGTCATTACAAACAGAGTGAACTTTTTCAAGTGTTTATTTCTGTTAATGTTGATGATTATGGCTTACAGCCAAGGAAAACCCAAAATTCATTATCTCAGAAAATTAGAATAATTAAACAAAAACACCTGAAAAGGTTTCCTAAGCCTTTAAAAAGGTCCCTTAGTCTGGTTCAGTAGGCGACACAATTATGGGGAAGACTGCTGACTTGACAATGCCTTCTGGACATCTGACACACTCCACAAGGAGTGTAGGCCACAAAAGCCCATTGCTAAAGAAGCTGGCTGTTCACAGAGTGCTGTATCAAGGCATATTAATGGAAAGTTAAGTGGAAGGAAAAAGGGTGGTAGAAAAAGGTGCAAAAGCAACAGGGAGAAAAGGCCTTTCCTAAATTTGGGGGAGTTTCACAAGGAGTGGACTGCTGCTGGAGTCAGTGCTTCAAGAGCCACCACACACAGACGTATCCAGGACATGGGCTACAAGTGTCGCATTCCATGTGTCAAGCCACTCATGACCAATAGACAATGCCAGAAGTGTCTTACCTGGTCCAAGGAGAAAAAGAACTGGACTGTTCTCAGTGGTCAAAGGTGTTGTTCTCGGATTAAAGTAAATTTGCATTTCATTTGGAAATCAAGGTCCCAGAGTCTGGAGGAAGAGTGGAGAGGCAGCCAATCCAAGCTGCTTGAGGTCTAGTGTGAAGTTTCCACAATCAGTGATGGTTTGGGGAGCCATGTCATCTGCTGGTTTAGGTCCACTGTGTTTTATCAAGACCAAAGTCAGTGCAGCTGTCTACCAGGAAATTTTAGAGCACTTCATGCTTCCCTCTGCCAACAAGCTTTTTGGAGATGGAATTTTTATTTTCCAGCAGGACTTGGCACCTGTCCACACTGCCAAAAGTACCAATAACTGGTGTAATAACCACAGTATCGCTGTGCTTGATTGGCCAGCAAACTCGCCTGACCTTAACCCCATAGAGAATCTATAGGGTATTGTCAAGAGGAAGATGAAAGACACCAGACCCAACAATGCAGATGAGCTGAAGGCTACTATCAAAGCAACCTGGGCTTCCATAACACCTCTGCAGTGCCACAGGCTGATCGCCTCCATGCCATGCTGCATTGATGCAGTCATTCATGCAGAAGGAGAACCCAACGAAGTATTGAGTGCATTTACTGTATATACTCTTCATTTGGCCAACATTTCTGTGTTTTTAAAAAAAAATTACAGTTGGTCTAATACAATATTCTAATTTTCTGAGATAATGAGTTTTGGGTTTTCCTTGGCTGTAAGCCATAATCAACATTAACAGAAGTAAACACTTAAACATAGTAACATAGTTTACAAGGCCGAAAAAAGACATCTGTCCATCCAGTTCGGCCTGTTTTCCTACAAGTTGATCCAGAGGAAGGCAAAAAAACCCTGTGAGGTAGAAGCCAATTTCCCCCACTTTAGGGGGAAAAATTCCTTCCCTACTCCAATCAGGCATCAGAATAACTCCCTGGATCAAAAGTTCACACTGTTTGTAATGACTCTATATAATACACGTGTTTTTTTTACCTTCTTTTATTGCACCCGCTCTGATCCAGCACTGCCACTCTGTCATCTTCCCGGGCTACAGGTATTGCTTGGCTGCAGCAGTGACAGTCCATGCACTGCTGCAGCCAATCACTGTCCTCAGCAGTCTTGTGCAGTACACAGAATGCCACCGCTACAGCCAAACAATATGCTACTGTTTGCAACCTGGGAAGATGACAGATTGGCGGTGGTGATGGATCCCAGCTGGTGCAAGAAGGAAAGGGAAGGATTTTCTATTAGGTTACCAGGGGCCACCATCATTTTGGTAAAAAAAGAAAATACACTTGGACAACCCCTTTAACTAAAAAAAGGAGCAACAAACAACACTACAACATTATCCACATGTAAACATATGCCGTTGTTGCAGTCTGGTAACAGTTTGGCTTTGGGGTAATGCATTCATTTAGGAGATCAGCAGGGAATTGGTTCTGACAGTGTTTTGTTTGGTTGTTTGGGACTTATTTCTAGGCTGCATTACTTAGAGGTAACCCAGACCTGACATGTAGATAACTGATAGTAAATCACTCAAAGTTTAACTGAAGACAGAAGCTTAATAGCTTTCGGAATGGAATTTTGGAATGGAGTCAAATGCTCCTCTTATTTGTCCTGCCATGATACAATGTTAACTACTTCCTGCCCCGTGTCTCAATTAGTGGGATGTTCTTGAGAAACACCATGCTATTAGAGAACGGCATGGCTAGTTGCATGTGGCCACGCCACACCCACCCATGGCAGCCAATGCTTGCATGATTTTACAGCAAAATTGCATGCCATTGGCTGCCACGAGTGGACGTGGCTTGGCTGCATGCACCAATGAAAGTCTATGGGGCTATTCATATGGCTGTTCTTTTAACGGTCAGTGAATAGAGTCCGTCCAGACAGGCTACATTGAAATCAATGGGACCGTTTTTAACGGCCGCTTAGACAGGAGTGCACCCATCTAACAGCCGTTAAAAACGGGTACATTTTAACAATATGGCCATAGGGTTTAAAAAACAAAACAAAAAACACCTCATCCACTTGCTCGCACTGCAGCAGGCTCTTCTCCCTTGATTGGGCAGGACCTGCTGAAGGACCTGTGATATACGTGATGACGTAACCGCTGGGGGCGCGCAGTGACGTCATCACGCACATCGCAGGTCCTTCAGCAGGTTGTGTCCAATGAAGAGAGAAGAGACTGCTGCAGTGCGAGCAGGTGGATAAGGGGAGTTTTTTTTTATTTTTATCAACTAAAAAAATAGATGGGGGCCACTATGGGGGCATTATTTACACCATGGGGGAAATTATTTAAGCTAGGGACCTACATTGAGGGCATAATTAAAGCTAGGGGCAATAAAATAAAATAGCTACACTATGGGGGACATTATTTTAGCTGGGAGCCTAAATGGGGGGCATTATTAAAGCTGGGGGCAGTATATAAAAATTAGCTAAACCACAGGGGACATTATTTTAGCTGGGGACACTAAGTGGAACATTATGGGCACCATGTCTGTGATGAAAAATAGACATGAAAAATGGATGCAAAACGGATTAAAAGCGGATATTAAAAACGGACACGCAGCCAGAAAATGGGTGCATGAACTAATGCAAAATGGCCATGAAAAACTGACAGTGTGTCCGTTTTTAACATGTAGCCTACACCCCACTTTGACATGTGGGATTGAAGAAAAATATGATCCTGGCTGTTTAACCATTTAGATGCTATGGTCAACAAAGGATGTGGCACCAAAGTGGTTTTAGAAGAGGGAGGATGTTTCCTCTGTAAACCCACTGGCGCCCCCAGTGCGTTGCCATGGCAGCTGGGAGGCTTACAAAGACCCCAGTCCGGCATATATAAATGTGACAGTCAGACCTTGCGTAGAGACTAGTTGTCGCATCAGTGTTTGGTCAGTGATTTCTATCTGTGATTGTCAGAAAATAAAAGGTGTGGGTCAAAAACACAGAACTAATGCAAATCCTTCTATGATATCTTAAAGGTTCTTTTACATGAACCGGTAATCCGGCCAATTATCGGGATGAGCATTTGTAGCGACCCTTGTCCTTGATAACTGGCCCCTATATAGGTGCTACTGATCACCCGATCGGCAAGCAAACACTCGTTCCTCAGGTGATTGTGTCTTTCAGGTAAGACCAAAAATCATCGGAGTCCTTTACTAATGCAGCAATCCGGGAGGAAAGAGCGTGAGGAGGAGAGTGATGAGTGTGGTAGGTCTCACGGTGGCAGTCCTCACTCTGGCACACCCTGGGCCTTGCAGTGATGGGAGGGCACACCCTTTCTTCCTTTAAGGCACACCCTGGACTCCTGGGGACTCCTGCCTGGTGGTGGCTGGAGTACCCATGATGTTAGGTAGATGTAGGACAGCAGAAGGGTAGACAGAGGGACCGGTGAATGAATGGTGAAGTCAATGACCAGGCCCGTTTTTTTACGTAAATGATAGAAGTTGTAGTACACATGCAGCAGGCACAGTTCTGAGGTATACAATACAGTAGGATTCTCCCAAAGGTTATATACAGGTGACAATGATGGTAGTAGTCCTTTCTCTAGGTACACTTTGCAGTCTTCCCAAAGTAACCACAGGCTTTCAATGAGTCTCAATATATATTTTTTGCAAGGCCTGTCCGTGGGGGGTGCAGTCCTTAGGTCCAGATGGCCTGTCCATCTAAGATGTGTGGTGGACGCCATAGGTAATTAACCCTCTTCACAAGCAGTAAAGTCTATTGCCATAACGTGCATTAACCTTGCTGTCGTTCCAAGTACCAGTTTTTATTGGTTCTCACACATTCTTACAAAAGTATTCAGATCCAGGTGATGGTTTGTAAAATGTAGAATATTTTTCGTGGGACAAGCCATTTAAGGCTCAGTTCACAAGGCTAAATTCTGCCACTAATTCCAGTGTTTTCAGCTGCTAAATTCACAACCAAAACTCACCAACAATTTTCCCATTGATTTGAAAAACAGGTTGCCTGGTCTAGAAAACCGATTTTCAAATACTCTTTTGTTAATAATTCTATTAGTTATAGAGAATTTTCCTGCGTTCAGGATTTCATTTCATTGCGGGAGCAAACAGTAATGATTTCTGTAATTTGGAATCTCCTTCTTTAGAAGGGCCATTCATTGATTTCAATGGCACTGTTGTGGGATTACATGATTAGGTCCCATCAGAGCTACAGCAGGCCACTGGGCCAAAACTTTGCGGATATCCCCCCTTGGTTGCAGTTAATTACACTGAACATAAACATACATACTACTGCTGCCCCATGCGGCCGAGACCCCCCCCACCAGCAGCCGCCAATGGCCACATCATATTGCGGGTAAAACCAAGGTCTTACCTTCAAAATCTTGCAGCCCTTGGCTGCTAGCGGTGGGCGCAGGTTTTGTCCGCATGAGGCAGCCGATACATGTAAACCTGGTCTAGATCTGATGACAATCTAGTGTATGTCCCTGTTGTCCCGCAATGTCTGCAGCCTCGGAAAACAAGGTTCATCATACTGGATTCTAATATGTCCGACTGTTTATTAAACCCATAGATAAGCAGAGTCAGAGTAATCTGTCAGACACTTATCGTCTTCTTATATGTTTAAATGACCACCCTGTTTCTTCTGGTTAGCAGTGCCGGTGGCAAGGAACATTGAAGATCCAAGAACGGAGCACCAACTATAGTAATAAAAGTTGTATCTTAAAGCTTTTATATTTTTAAAGGTACGTTTTAAAGGGGTTGTCCAGGATTCAAAAAATGTCGAATGATAAAAATATAAGGCCTCATTCACATGAACATGAAAAATGTTTCTTTACGGCCAGTGATTAGCAGCCGTCAAAAAATAGGACATGTCCCATTTTTGGCTATTTTCACAGCCAGACGGACCCCTTTGAAATCAATGGGCTTTTTTTTTTCTTTTTTTTTTTCAGCTGTTTAGACAGGAGTGCACCCATCTAATGGGCATTACAATGGGTACAGTAGTGGACAATCGCCTTTCAGGAGTTAAAAGAAATAAATACTTAATTCACTTGAATGTGCGGGGACACTTACTCATCACTAGAGGCTCAGGACCTGATGCTCCCAGTGTGGTGACGTCACATGGTTATACTGGGAGCGCAGGTCCTTCAGCATCCAGTGAAGAGTGAATGTCCTGCAAGTGCCTGTGGTGAGCTGAGTATTTATTTTTTTCTCGCCACTATACTGAAGGCACAAAGGGAATCATAATTTATACTGGAGGCACAATGGGGCCATTATTTTTACTGGGAGCACTAGATGGGGGGGGGTATTATAGATACTGGGAGAAGTATAGGGATTGTGTTTTTATAAAAATAATGAAATTCATAGTGTTTAATAGACATTTTTAAAGGCCTGTAAAAAAAATAGATAAAGACGGTCAGAAAATTGATGCAAAGTAGCCGTGAAAAACGTATGTTTTTAATGGTCCAGTTCTGGGTACCATTGATTCCCACAGGGCTTCCAAAGAAGCAGCAAATTCCAAAATATGGAAATCTCACAGTAGTTTTTCGGTTGCATTGCTTTACCTTGGTTCCATTAATAATCAGGGATCTCAGATCCCAAAGACCAGAAAATCATTGGATTTCCCCTTTATCCAAAAAAAGGTGAAGTGACAATCATCCAATACACCAGATGAGAACCAATGACTTTAATAATAACGGACATATTATAAAAATTGTCATATAATGAAAAATTATTTTCTACCGCTTATTTTTTATTGTGGTTCTATAGCGTGTTTTCTGTTATTAAATGTATATACATATTACCAGGGTCCTTTCTGCCCTTCAGATGGTTCATTCTGATTTTAAAGGAGATTATGATGACAAGTTCAGTGTAACCTGACCCTCTACTATTTTCTTAATCTAAGAATAGCACATTCTAGGCTCTCTGCCACCATCCCAGATAGCAGCTGTGTTCAGGATTATTTTCTTGCTTGTCTTTTTATCCACATTTTATTAGGAAAAAAGAATATTCTCATTTCATTGTAAATACAGTCTAAAGTGAGGATTTACCAAGACCGGAGGATGCATTTAATTCAGGCTGCATGCACAGGACCTTAGGTATTTTGTGGTCCTCAAAAAGGGGAATCCAGAAAACACAGATAATGGCCTTGTGAATGCCACATTTACCTAATAAAACTGCCTATTCTTGTCTGCAAAACGGATAATAGGACATGCTCTATAATTTACGGAATGGCCCCACAGTTGTGGACAGCTCATAGGTGATAGCCCCATAGAAAATGAATGGGTCTGTGGCCTTCTCTCAGCTTTTCCTTCATCGGTCACGTGACCCAGGAGCAGCTCAGCCCCATAGAAGTGAATGGAGCTGAACTCAATACGAAGCACAGCCGCTATACATTGTACGGCACTGTACTTGGTAAGCTGCCAGAAGCCTTCTCAAAACAGTTCATTGGCAGGGGTCCCGGGTGTCAGACCCCCCCACAGATCAGATACTGATGACCTATCCTGAAGACAGGTAATCAGTTATAAAATCCTGGAAAACTCTTTTAAGACTTTTTTACACCAGATAACTTGCACACAGTGTATCTGATTTCCAGTTCCTTTTGAGGTACAGTCTTTCTAGACTAAAGTTTGCCTGTATGTAATTTCCAAAAGTCAAGGCCGAAGTACAGAGTAATAAAAATTGAATACTTTGGCTGCATAGTTTTGTCTGCAGAGCTAGCACAGTTTTCCTCAACTCCAGTCGTTAGGGCCAGCTACCGGTCATGATTTGAGAATATCCCACAGAATACCTGTGGTAAGTATATCACCTGCTCAATACTAAGGAAATCCTGAAAACATTACCGACAGGTGGGTCCTGAGGACTGGAGCTGAGGAACACTGCTCTAGCAGGATACAGTGCCTTGCGAAAGTATTCGGCCCCCTGGAACTTTTCAACCTTTTGCCACATTTCAGGCTTCAAACAAAAAGATATAACATTTTAACATTTTTGGTGAAGAATTAACAACAAGTGGTCACAATTGTGAAGTGGAACAAAATTTATTGGATCATTTAAACTTTTTTTGTAATAATAAAACTGAAAAGTTGGGCGTGCAAAATTATTCGGCCCCCTTGCATTAATACTTTGTTGCGCCACTTTTTGCTGCGATTACAGCTGCGGTCTCTTGGGGTATGTCTCTATCAGTTTTGCACATCTAGAGACTGAAATTCTTGCCCATTCTTCCTTGCAAAACAGCTGGAGCTCTTTGAGGTTGGATGGAGAGCGTTTGTGAACAGCAGTTTTCAGCTCTTTCCACATATTCTCAATTGGATTCAGGTCTGGACTGTGACTTGGCCATTCTAAGACCTGGATACGTTTATTTTTGAACCATTCCACTGTAGATTTTGCTTTATGTTTGGGATCACTGTCTTGTTGGAGATTTAATGTAATGGAGATTTGCTGCATATTCAATGTATAGTTGCGCAGTAATGCTACCAGCTGCTCGCTCTGCAGAGTATTACCAGTGGGAACGGCTATGTTACTAGCTGGGTATCAGAAGTAGAAGATCAAGGCTTTTCTTTGGAAGGGGTCACATGTCAAGACCATGAGATGGTCTCAGTTTCAGAGCAGGGTTTACACAAGAGGTCAGGCCATTAAAAAAAAAGATCCAATGTAGGGGTCACTGGAAGTCAAAAGCAACAACAAAGTATTGAGTTTAAAGCCTAGCTACTTTACAACACTCACAGATGGAGAGTAACAAACCAATGTAAGGTCTGACTAATCCCCTGCCTGCTTGATGACATATTGGTATAAAATCCATTAATGTACTGTATCAGATCTCAATAATTCCAGATAGCCTACTTCCCTTACTGGTGCTTTCGTGCATTAGGTCACTTACCTAGGCTAATTTCACGCTACGTTTGGGTATTACACCTGTTGTGACCATCAAATGGTCCTCCAAGTGTATGCCTCCGACTTAAGCAACTTTAATCCTATAGCAACGGCATGCACAGATCTCATAGGACCCCATAGCAAAGCTCCACTGCTGCTATAGTTACTATAAAACCTGTAATATAGATGTTAGAAACAGTGATGGCTGCATTAACCTGCAGATATTACCCCTGACCTGATTTCTAACTATATAGCTGGTTTTGTAGTAGCCAGAACCACAATACTTTTTTTTAAAACCAGTCTTGTTTTAAAACTAAGATTGTCAGCTTTCAAACAAGATTCACATCTCTAGCTGCTTCCCAGCCCGAGATATTAAGGTATAAAGCAGCCCTTGCCCCTTCAGCTGGCTGTGATGTTAGTCAGCATGGAGGAGAGAGGAGGCATGCTGACAGGCTGCACAGAGGAAAGATACAGATTATCTCTCCCTATGTAACTGTACATGACCCCAGGGGAAGGGTAACATGGCCCTCTGTGCATGTTATCTATCCCCCTCTTCTCCATCAATCAGAAAGAATACTTCCTCTCTGATTGTCATATATGGGGTCTTTTTTTCAGGAAAGGAAAAAGAAGATGAGTGCTCACCCATCTAATCACCCTTTTACACCTAATTAGGCCATTTACCAGCATTGGGATCACATCATCAAATAAGTCACACCAAAAACTTGCAATCTGCATACACAAGCGTCAATAAATTTTCCATTATACAATGTCCCTATCCTGTCCATGTTTGATCTTTTTCATACAATATGTGGACCATTTCTATAGCGAAACCCATTAAATGCCGCAGAATAAAAAGCAATCAAATGGTACAAATGAAAACTACAAATCATCCTGCAAAAAACAAGCCCTCACAGTTTTACTCCATCAGAAAAATAAGAATATTCTGGGTCTTGGAATACAGCCACACAAAAACAAGTTTTTTGTAAAAACAAATGTTGTATAATAAAAACTATATAAATTTGGCATCTTCATAATTGTACTGATTGACCCACAGAATAAGGTTATCATGGTATCTATACCACACACTAATCGTCGTAAAAATAAATCCACAAAATTATGCTAAAATTGCTTTTTTTTATCTTCCCTCTAAAAATAAAATAAGGTACTTAATAGATTATATGTGCAGGGGACCATTGGAGAGTGCGTGGAGGATGGGAATGGTAGTTGTGACTCAGAGGTTGCTGGTAGTAATCACAGATCACGGTGGCAGTCTCCACTCTGGCACTCCCTAGGCCACACAGTAACTACAAGGTGCACCGTCATCGTGCCGCCTGAGCCGTACAGCGCGGGACACAGGCCGGAAGAGGCCTGCATCGCATCGCTGCCAGCCTGATGGAGGTAAGTATTAGTGTTAATTTTTTTTTATTGTAGCACGGACCGGAGCTCTATTGGGGGCACTGGGGGCATTTTTAGGGGCATATGGGGGCATTTTTACTGGCACATGGGGGCATTTTACTGGCACTGGGGCATTTTTACTGGCACATGGGGGCACTGGGGGCATTTTTACTGGCACATGGGGGCATTTTTACTGGCACATGGGGGCATTTTACTGGCACATGGGGGCACTGGGGGCATTTTTACTGGCGCTGGGGGCATTTTTACTGGCACCTGGGGGCATTTTACTGGCACTGGGGGCATTTTTACTGGCACTGGGAGCATTTGTTACTGGCACATAGGGCACTGGGAGAATTTCTTACTGGCACATGGGGCATTTATTTATGGCATGGGGCACTGGGGCATTTCTTACTGGCACATGGGGGCACTGGGGCATTTCTTACTGGCACACTGATTTTGGGGGGAAACTTCTGGCGCATTATTGGGGCATTTCATACTGGCACATAATTTGGGGGGCATCTATGGGTGGGGAGCACTTCTTACTGGCACATTATTGGGGTGAAATTTTGGGGGGACTTCTTACTGGCACAGTGGAAGCATTATTACTTCTGGGGCACAGTGGGGACATTAGTACTGTTGGGAGCACTATTACTAACAAGTGCACTCTGGCAGAGAATTATTAGTTGGGACTTTGGGGGCACGATTACTGTGGGGGGCACGATTACTGTGGGGGGCACCCTGGCACAGTATCAGCGCAGTTATTTCTGGGGGACGTTATGTTTACACTATTACTGTCGGGGACACTATTTGCTGGGCGCAGTTATTTTAGGACACTGTGTGCCAATAATTATTGAAGGGCACTATCTGTGTGGTACTAGTGGCACAGTACTGGGGGTGGTAGGATGATTTGTCCAGAAGACGGGAGGATGATGGAAAAGTAGTAAACTAAGATTTTTTTCTGTCAAACTGCAGAGATGAGAAATGGATGAAAAATGGCGTCTGGTCTGAAAGGAGAAGATGAGGAAAGAGAGGATCTACATCAGAGGAGACGTCACTCGATGTAAGAGGTATAGGGCGCTGTATTATACTGGATGTAAGAGGTATGGGGCGCTGTATTATACTGGATGTAAGAGGTATGGGGCGCTGTATTATACTGGATGTAAGAGGTATGGGGCGCAGTATTATACTGGATGTACGAGGTATGGGGCGCTGTATTATACTGGATGTAAGAGGTATGGGATGCGGTATTATACTGGATGTACGAGGTATGGGGCGCTGTATTATACTGGATGTTAAGAGGTATGGGGCGCTGTATTATACTGGATGTAAGAGGTAAGGGGCGCTGTATTATACTGGATGTAAGAGGTATGGGGCGCTGTATTATACTGGATGTAGAGGTATGAGGAGCTGTATTATACTGGATGTAAGAGGTATGGGGCGCTGTATTATACTGGATGTAAGAGGTAAGGGGCGCTGTATTATACTGGATGTAAGAGGTATGGGGCGCTGTATTATACTGGATGTAAGAGGTATGGGGCGCTGTATTATACTGGATGTAAGAGGTATGGGCGCTGTATTATTAGGCTTACGGATGTAAGAGGTATGAGGCGCTGTATTATACTGGATGTAAGAGGTATGGGGCGCTGTATTATACTGGATGTAAGAGGTATGAGGAGCTGTATTATACTGGATGTAAGAGGTATGGGGCGCTGTATTATACTAGATGTAAGAGGTATGGGGCGCTGTATTATACTGGATGTAAGAGGTATGAGGAGCTGTATTATACTGGATGTAAGAGGTATGGGGCGCTGTATTATACTGGATGTAAGAGGTAAGGGGCGCTGTATTATACTGGATGTACGAGGTATGGGGCGCTGTATTATACTGGATGTAAGAGGTATGGGGCGCTGTATTATACTGGATGTAAGAGGTATGGGGCGCTGTATTATACTGGATGTAACAGGTATGAGACGCTGTATTATACTGGATGTACGAGGTATGGGGCGCTGTATTATACTGGATGTACGAGGTATGGGGCGCTGTATTATACTGGATGTAAGAGGTATGAGGCGCTGTATTATACTGGGATGTAAGAGGTATGGGGCGCTGTATTATACTGGATGTACGAGGTATGGGCGCTGTAATTATACTGGATGTAAGAGGTATGGGGCGCTGTATTATACTGGATGTAAGAGGTATGGGGCGCTGTTATTATACTGGATGTAAGAGGTATGAGGCGCTGTATTATACTGGATGTACGAGGTATGAGGCGCTGTATTATACTGGATGTAAGAGGTATGGGGCGCTGTATTATACTGGATGTACGAGGTATGAGGCGCTGTATTATACTGGATGTAAGAGGTATGGGGCGCTGTATTATACTGGATGTAAGAGGTATGAGGCGCTGTATTATACTGGATGTAAGAGTATGGGGCCGTACTGGTAGGGCGCTGTATTATACTGGATGTAAGAGGTATGAGGCGCTGTATTATACTGGATGTAAGAGGTATGGGGCTGTATCAGGCTACATTCACACGAACATTGTGTTTTGCAGTCTGCAAATTGCGGATCCGCAAAAAAAGGATGATGTTCCGTACGGCATCAGGTTTTTTTGCAGATCCACTGTAACGATGCCTATCCTTGTCCACAAATGGACAAAAATAGGAATGGACATACAGATGCGGACAGCATCAGGTGGTGTGAATGTAGCCTTACCCTGTATGTTCTGTAGTGATATATGTAATGTTATGAGGGAAAAGGTTAGGGTGAGAATTTGGCATGGGGGGGGGGGGTTCAATTTTTGACTTGGCCGGCAGAAAAGCTAGGTGCACCAGCGCTGAGGAGGGGTGGGGGCCCAAGAAGAACTCTTGCACCAGGGCCCATGAGCCTTTAGCTACGCCCCTGATCTTCCCCCTGAAGTTGCAGATGCACGCCGCACTTTAATCCTATTGCTGCCCGCTGCGGCCGACCGCTGGGCCGTCTCTACCCCTCCCTGCTGCGTGGCGCATCTTTACCTCCTCACGGTGGCCGCAGGAGGTCAAAAGCCGGCACGCGCAGCAGCCAATGGAGAAGCAGCTTCTCACTGCTAGAGGCTCCTTCTTGGCTGTGCAGGTCCCACCCCTCCGCCGTGCTCACAGCTCCAGTCAGTGAGTCAATGCAGCGGTGGGTCAGGCTCTCACAGCAGAAAGAGGAGCAGCTAGTGAGACGGACAGACATTAAAGAAACCTGAAAAACCAGCAGGGAGGCTGGGAAGGTTGGTTCACTGGCTGTAGTGTAAAAAATAAAGTTATTAAACGCCCCCCCCGGTGAACTACAACTCCCAGCATGCACTGACAATCATAAACTTTCAGGACCTGCTGGGAGTTGTAGTACTCCAGAAACATATAATAAATATACATTGAACATCTAAGGGCACTATTAAGGCCCTTTTAGACGGGCTGATGTGTCTTCCTGCCCGAGCACCGATCAGCGACATCGGCGCTCATGCAGGGAGCCTTTACACGGCCCGATGAATCGAGCGCCGGGCCGCAAGAGTGATCGCTGTATCACTCGTGCGGCCGGGAAGCTCCATACTGTCAGGCGCACATCGCCTGTTTACACAGGGTGATGTGCGCCCGACAGATTGGATCAGAGGCGTAGCTAGAGGTTCAGCACAGGGGGGGCGAAACATACTTGAGTGGGCCCCCCACTTGGCTTCCCAAACGCACGTTTCCAACTTCACAGGCACATACTACTAGTTGTGGTTATAATATTGTATTAGAAAGATGACTATATAAACTGCTAGATCATCTATGCTGTTAAGTACAGTACAATAGACTTTCCACATACCCTACTCTAAATACTCTACCACATAATGCAGTAAAATATAGGAGTAATAGGAGTAAAAAACAAGAGGACTCCTATGTTAAAGGAAACCTGTCCACAGTTTTTACATCACTAAACTAACAGTCCCCTGCCCCCATCAGACCTCAGATCATCAGAATGTGCCCCCCATCAGACCTCAGATCAGCGTATTGTGCCCCATCAGACCTCAGATCAGCAGAATATGCCCCCATCAGACCTCACATCAGCCTACTGTGCCCCCATCAGACCTCAGATCAGCGTATTGTGCCCCATCAGACCTCACATCAGCCTACTGTGCCCCCATCAGACCTCACATCAGAGTATTGTGCCCCATCAGACCTCAGATCAGCGTATTGTACCCCATCAGACCTCAGATCAGCAGAATGTGCCCCCATTAGTCCTCACATCAGCCTACTGTGCCCCCATCAGACCTCAGATCAGCGTATTGTGCCCCCATCAGACCTCCGATCAACAGAATGTGCCCCCATCAGACCTCAGATCAGCGTATTGTGCCACATCAGACCTCAGATCAGCATATTGTGCCCCCATCAGACCTCATATCAGCAGACTGTGCCCCCATCAGACCTCAGATCAGCGTATTGTGCCCCATCAGACCTCAGATCAGCGTACTGTGCCCCCATCAGACCTCAGATCAGCGTACTGTGCCCCCATCAGACCTCAGATCAGCGTATTGTGCCCCATCAGACCTCAGATCAGCGTATTGTGCCCCCCACCAGATCTCAGATCAGCGTATTGTGCCCCCATCAGACCTCAGATCAGCGTATTGTGCCCCCCATCAGACCTCAGATCAGCGTATTGTGCCCCCCACCAGACCTCAGATCAGCGTATTGTGCCCCCATCAGACCTCAGATCAGCGTATTGTGCCCCCCATCAGACCTCACATCAGCGTATTGTGCCCCCATCAGACCTCATATCAGCTTAATGTGCTCCCATCAGACCTCAGATCAGCGTATTGTGCCCCCATCAGACCTCAGATCAGCAGACTGTGCCCCCATCAGACCTCATATCAGCAGACTGTGCCCCCATCAGACCTCATATCAGCAGACTGTGCCCCCATCAGACCTCATATCAGCCTACTGTGCCCCTATCAGACCTCAGATCAGCGTATTGTGCCCCCATCAGACCTCAGATCAGCAGACTGTGCCCCCATCAGACCTCATATCAGCAGACTGTGCCCCCATCAGACCTCATATCAGCAGACTGTGCCCCCATCAGACCTCATATCAGCAGACTGTGCCCCCATCAGACCTCATATCAGCCTACTGTGCCTCTATCAGACCTCAGATCAGCATATTGTGCCCCCATCAGACCTCATATCAGCAGACTGTGCCCCCATCAGACCTCATATCAGCCTACTGTGCCCCTATCAGACCTCAGATCAGCGTATTGTGCCCCCATCAGACCTCAGATCAGCAGACTGTGCCCCCATCAGACCTCATATCAGCAGACTGTGCCCCCATCAGACCTCATATCAGCAGACTGCCCCCATCAGACCTCATATCAGCCTACTGTGCCCCTATCAGACCTCAGATCAGCAAATTGTGCCCCCATCAGACCTCATATCAGCAGACTGTGCCCCCATCAGACCTCATATCAGCCTACTGTGCCCCTATCAGACCTCAGATCAGCGTATTGTGCCCCCATCAGACCTCAGATCAGCAGACTGTGCCCCCATCAGACCTCATATCAGCAGACTGTGCCCCCATCAGACCTCATATCAGCAGACTGTGCCCCATCAGACCTCATATCAGCCTACTGTGCCCCATCAGACCTCATATCAGCCTACTGTGCCCCCATCAGACCTCAGATCAGCAAATTGTGCCCCCATCAGACCTCATATCAGCAGACTGTGCCCCCATCAGACCTCATATCAGCCTACTGTGCCCCTATCAGACCTCAGATCAGCGTATTGTGCCCCCATCAGACCTCAGATCAGCGTATTGTGCCCCCATCAGACCTCAGATCAGCAGACTGTGCCCCCATCAGACCTCATATCAGCAGACTGTGCCCCCATCAGACCTCATATCAGCAGACTGTGCCCCCATCAGACCTCATATCAGCCTACTGTGCCCCCATCAGACCTCATATCAGCCTACTGTGCCCCTATCAGACCTCAGATCAGCAAATTGTGCCCCCATCAGACCTCATATCAGCAGACTGTGCCCCCATCAGACCTCATATCAGCCTACTGTGCCCCTATCAGACCTCAGATCAGCGTATTGTGCCCCCATCAGACCTCAGATCAGCGTATTGTGCCCCCATCAGACCTCAGATCAGCAGACTGTGCCCCCATCAGACCTCATATCAGCAGACTGTGCCCCCATCAGACCTCATATCAGCAGACTGTGCCCCCATCAGACCTCATATCAGCCTACTGTGCCCCTATCAGACCTCAGATCAGCCCACCCAGCCACATAGGATTAAAATAAAAAAACTTTACTTACCTGTTCTGCGCTGCGGCTGCCCTCCGGTCCGCGCTCCGCTCTCTTCCCTGGCCCGCGCACACTATGACCTGACGCTGCGTGCAGCGTCAGGTCATAGTGCGCGCCGCCAGGGAAGAGAGCAGAGCGCGGACCGGAGGGCAGCCGCAGCGCAGAACAGGTAAGTAAAGTTTTTTTATTTTAATCCTATGTGGCTGGGTGGGCTGATCTGAGGTCTGATGGGGGTCCCTAAATACAAGTGAGCGCTTCCATAATGGAAGCGCTCACTTGTATTCGCCTGATAGAAGGCAAGGTCATCCTTGCTGGGGCCCCCCTGAGTCACTGGGCCCGGAGCCGTCGCCCCCCCTGCCCCCCCGGTAGCTACGCCACTGGATTGGATCTTTTGTACAAACCAAAAGATCCAATCAGTCGACGAACGAGCGTTTTGCTTGTTTGTCGGCTGATTAGGGCCACTTTTACACGGGCCTAGGAACGCTGGTGCCGATAATCGGCCCGTGTAAAAGGACCTTTACACATCAATCTGTGTAATAGGGCCACTGATGAACTGAAAGACTTTTGACATGACACAGAGACATATCAAAAGTTTTGATCAGTCCGGGTCTGAGTTCTAGACCCGCATCCTATCAGGAGATATAGCTTTTCCATCTCTCTCTGCAGGGGGCGGTTTATTTACCTCGTTTGGTGTGGTTTACGTTTATTAAATTATTATATTTTAATAATTTTTAGGGCCTCTAAAAGGGTTGGCTGTGACTTTAAAAAGTCGAGGCATGTAGGCCTCTTTGATTTCAAAATGCCAGGGCTGAATTTCAGTCCCAGTCTGGCCCTGAGGTGCACACTTTCACACCCTCATATGTGGGGTCCTGCCTGGTTGTAGTTGGGGTGTGCTTGGTGGTAGATGGTTTGGTAGTGTGCGAGGCAGGAGGGCAGATGTAGAGGGCCAGCCGATGTATGATGGAGTCAATAACCAGGCCACAGGATGTAATAAATAAAGTCTTTAACTATAGTGAAGATGGGAGTAGTAGTACACATGGTAGCAAAATGGCACAGTTAGTTCCATGGTATGTCCCAGTTCATTCCTCTCCCAACAGCAGTATATGGATAACAAAAATGATGATAGTTGTTGTACTCCCTCTCTCTCTAAAGATGTGTTTCAGTCTCTCAACAATGAGTTTCATTTTTAACACTTTCTGCAGTTCCCGGGCTGAAGTGTGCATGCACATGACCGTTAGTTGTTTTGAGGTCCGCAAATTGGGGATCTGCTAAAATCGTATTATTGTCCGCATCACGGACGATGATTGGACTGTTCTATTAGTGGCCAGCTGTTCTGTTCCTTAATGCACAGGGCCGGTTTGGCCCTGTGCATTAAGGAACAGAACAGCTGGCCACTAATAGAACAGTCCAATCATCATCTGTGATGCGGACAATAATACGATATGTACTATTTTTTGGCATTACAGCCATGTGGACATACGTAAACGGAATGCAGACAGAGTAATTTACATTCTTTTGCGGCCCCATTGAAATGAATGGTTTCGCATGCAGGCCACAAAAAATGGAACGGGCATGAAAAAAAATTCATACTTGTGCATGAGTCCTTAAGCTACGGGTGGCCAACCCGTCTCTATTAGGATGCTTTTACAGTATTCAAGAGCAGCAAAGTGCTTCTGCCATAGATGTGCACAATACCTTGCTGAATCCAATGCACGGCCCGGATAGGGTTCTGGACCTTCTCCTCTCCTTCTCTCAGGGGTACCCTGATAGAGTTGCTTTCTTAGCAGATAAAGTCTCAGAGACAAAAGTTCTCTGAAGTTGAGCCTAGAAAGCAGGAGCTTTTATACACATCTTCTCTCTTGTCCTGCTCAGACTAGGCTCACTAACTAACCCGGGGGTGGACCCTGTCCATCTCCTGGTAACCTAAACAGTCTGCCAATATGTTAACCATTTGGTTGCCCACACAGTTCTATTAAGGGCATGTATATAATGAATGACAGCATTTAACTCAATAACATCGCTTAAACTGTTAAAGTAGCAATTACCCCTTTGCAGTAGTCCTTCTCGGGTACTGCATATGTACCCCAAAAAGGTCCCTAGAAAACCGCAACTCATTCTTCAAAAATCAAGTTATAACTGCTGAAATTAGTGTTGAGCGAAGTGGGCTTTGGATGCTTCATCCGAAGTCGCTTAGTTCAAAACTTCGGATTAAGACTGAACGGAGATCCATCTCCGTACAGCATTACAATGTATGGGCTCCGATGAGCCAAAGTAAGTTATTCGCAAAGTCGCGCGTGACTTCATTGAATAACTTCGGTAGTTGATTTTTAAAGTGGAAAACCAGTTTACAACTTGAAACCAAACTCAGGCTCGGTTACTAGGTACCAGTTGAAACTGAAGCTCACTTTGGCTCATCGAGTCCCATTTTAATACTGTTCAGAGATGGATCTCCGTACAGTGTTAATCCGAAGTTTTGAGTGAAGTGACTTCGGACGTAGGATCCGAAGCTTGCTTCGCTCAACACTACCTGGGGAGAAAAGTTACTGGTCCTTAAAGGGTACATGTAAGTAGGATCGACCCCATTAAACCAGACACACTGCCTTGTAGGGTTGATCCTGATGACTAAAATGATACTCGTCTTGTGAAAATCGGTGCCAGTGTTCCCGAGAAAAAAAAGACTTTTATCTTTTACGCATATACAGTTGAAACCAGAAGTTTACATACACTATATAAAAAGACACATATTGTATGCATGTTTTTCTCAATCTCTGACATGAAATCAGAATAAACCTTTCCTGTTTTTGGTCATTTAGGATGGCCATAGTTATTATTATTTGCCAAATGCCAGAATAATGAGAGAGAGAATGTTTTAAGGCATTTTATTTCTGCAATGTCAAAAGTTTACATACACTAAGATTACTATGCCTTTAAACCATTCTGGACTGCCCATATGATGATGTCATGTGTTTGGAAGCTTCTGTTAGGTTTGTGGGCAACATATGAGTTAATTAGAGACAAACCTGTGGATGTATTTAAATGCACACCTGAAACACACTGCTTCTTTGTGTTGCATCATGGGAAAGTCAAAATCAGCTAAGATATCAGGAAGAGAATTGTGGACTTGTACACGTCTGGCTCAAAATTGGGTGCAATTTCAAGATACCTGAATACCTGCCTCTCGTTCATCTGTACGAACAATTATACGCAAGTACAAACAAGATGGGAGTGTCCAGCCATAATACCGCTCAAGAAGGAGATGGGTTCTGTGCCCCAGAGATGAACGTGCTTTGGTCCGACGTGTGCATATCAACCCAAGAACTAAAGTAAAAGACCTTGTGAAGATGATGACGGAAGCTGGTAAGATTGTGTCAATATCCACAATGAAACAACTACTGTATCAACATGGGCTGAAAGGCCACTCTGCCAGGAAGAAGCCATTACTCCAAAAGAAACAGATTAATGTTTTCAAATGCACACAGGAACAAAGACCTACATTTTTGGAGACATGTCCTGTGGTCTGACGAAACTAAAATGACGAACTTTTTGGCCATAATGACCATTGTTATGTTTGGAGGTAAAAGTGAGAAGCTTAGTAGCCTAAGAACACCATCCCAACTGTGAAACACTGGGGTGGCAGCATCATGTTGTGGAGGGACTGGTGCACTTCACAAAATAGATAGCATCATGAGGAAAGAAGATTATGTGGAAATACTGAAGCAACATCTCAAGACATCAGCCAGGAAGTTAAAGCTTGGCGGACATGGATCTTCCAAATGGACAATGACCGAAGTATACTGCCAAACTGGTTACAAAGCGGCTTAAGGATAATAAAGTCAATGTTTTGGAGTGGCCATCACAAAGCCTTGATCTCAATCCTATTGAAAATGTATGGGCAAAGCTGAAAAGGCAGGTGCAAGCAAGACGACCAACAAACATGGCTCAGTTACACCAGTTCTGTCAGGAGGAATGGGCCCAAATTCCGACCAACTATTGTGAGAAGCTTGTGGAAGGATATCCAAAACGTTTGACCCAAGTGATACCATACAGAGCAATGGTACCAAATATTAATGAAACGTATATAAAATGTTCACTTTACAGAAAATAATAAAATGCCTTAAAACATTATCTCTCTCATTATTCTGGCATTTGGCAAATAATAATAATTATGGTAATCCTAATTAACCAAAAACAGGAAAGGTTTACTCCGATTTCATGTCAGATATTGAGAAAAACATGCATGTGTGTCTTTTTATATAGTGTTATATAGTGTATGTAAACTTCTGGTTTCAACTGTAACTAAGGGGGAGATTTGTCATCTCCCAGCGCCACTTGTTATGCTACAATTTTTAAACGTCATTTGCAACAAATGTTCAAGTGGCATTTCTGTTGTACCCTCGCGACTACCCTTAAAAGGTGGCGTTACCAACAGGTGTACCACATTTATCTTCACTTGCGCCTCTTTTAAGGTGCAAATGAAGACAGACATCTAGGGCAGCTCCGAGCTGTGCAGAACTGCGCTACATGAAGGGTCCTAAGTAGAAATGAGTAACTAGACTTGTCCATCAAAGAGAGTTCTTGAGCAGCGAGGGGCAGTCCCTGCTGACATATGGTGCTGTGAGTTCCTGCCCGGGTCTACAGTACTGTACTCACAGCATTATGCGAGTACAGTTCAGTAGATACATCTTCGGGCAGAAATTCACAACATCATAAATCATTATGATGCTGTGAGTTCTGTCAGAAGAATAGTGTTCGGTCCAGGAAATTAATGTGTTTCCCGGAGTGAAAACATCAGTGTAAAACTGCCCATTGTGTGATGTCCAACCTCTTGTTTTATTTTAACCCACTCCTTGCCAACAACAGAACGCTACATTCACGTGACCGTATGAAGTTTGCGGTCCACAAAACACTGATGCTGGCTGTGCATGTTCTGCTCTTTGCGGACCGCACATTGTCGGCCCTATGGTAGAGATGCCTATTCTTGTATACTTTTGCGGTCAATTACACCAGGTGACGGCATTTACCTGCCTTCATGTAATTCATGTTCATGAGTGGAATACAAGTGTTCCAGTGAAGACTGACATAAAAACAGAAATTTGTGGTGGCATGGTATAAAGGTCCAAAAAGCCTCCATTACATTACACCTTTTGTCACACACTTCTCCATCCATATGTCAGTCTTCACTGAAGCATAGGCATTCTGTTCATGAATGTTAATTGCATGAGGACAGATAAAGCAAAAGAAGAACAGAAAGCAATGCTGCACTAATGGCCGTTATCTACAGGGGATTTCTGGATACAAAATGATAATAATAATACAGCCAAATACAAGCAGAAGCCGAACAATACAAAGAATCCTATTAAGGAAAGGCAGATCCCAGCTGTTACGGTATATTAATAATCTGCTATATATAGTCCGGATCTGTCACGTCAGCCACCCCTTAGCAACAGCCTTGAGCTGTATTTACATTGTCCACGATTAAAGGCTATCCCCACCGATCCTGCTCAGTGACACTAGTCCAAGTGCCATGGTTAATGCGCCCACCTACAGGCCAGGCGTGCCCCCCCCTTACCAGTCACTTTCTACTGAGAGCCCCTCACAGGCAATCAGCGGAGCTGCCAAACTGGAAGTCCACATCCAAGGACGCAGGCAACATTTAGAGCTTTGCAGACAACATGGACATAAGGAGGCATGTCTGTTTTAGTAACTTCTTACATAGCAACTCTGGAACATCTATTTGTTGTGCCATTCCTTTATTATTCCTGCTAAAGGTTATAAATCAATTACTAGCAGTTTGCAGAGAGGGGTGTGTTGGGGGTGTGTCCCTGCACTGTCTGACACTGGCAGCACCGATTGGATAGTGTCAGACTGTGCAGGGAACCCCCTCATCCCTCCACCAACTGGTAACACTCATCTGGACCTTCAGTGAAAACTGATAGCAATTAATTCGTAATTTCCAGTAGGAATAATAAAGGAATGGCACAACATAGAGTCATAAGAATAGATGCTCCAGAATAGTTATTACACGGGGAAAGCAAGTAGTTACTAAAACAGACATGTCAGGAGAGGGGAGAGCTCTTGTGTAAATCTGTAATATTTACCGTATTTGCATTTCTTAGAAGATAACTTGCAACTAAATTTCGAGTAAGTGCATGCTCACACATTGGAAGTACATGTTGGAAAAATCCAAAGTGTATTTGCCAGAATTTGAGGGTGACCCACAGATTTTAGCTACAGATTTGCAGTTGGAAATGCTGTGAATCCTCATGTAGAATTATCCCCATCCAATTGGGGTAATCCGCATGGCCACCCCACGTGTTTTGTGTGTTTTTTACATGGAAACTGCAGCAAGAAGTGACATGACTAAGATTTGATATATGTGCAAGAATTATGGCATGGCTGTTTCCTGTAGTCCTGACTACCTCTGGCCCCTGCATCCCAATGAGACACGGTCTGGGGGAGCGGGGTCCGTTCTGTCAGCTTAAAGGGTTACTGTCACTAAGGAATCGAGCAGGCCTAAGCCGCTCTGTGCACCTTTGCCTCTTCTACATGCCCCATCCCCTACTTCTTAATTGACAGAGCCATTTGCATATATCTCTTAATATTATAAAAATTAGTTTCTGTCTCTGTCTGTTCTCTAACTACTGGACCGATTTTCACCAAATTTGGCACACGGGTACATCAGGTGTCCGGGAAGGTTTTAGACCAGGTCTCATCTCTCTAGGACGTACGGTTCCCGAGATATTCCCAAAATATTATCTCCATTAGCCAATATTAGCCTGGGAGCTTTGGTTTTAAACCCCAACTGCCATTCTCTGCACAGACACACACAGGGAGGGCAGGTTTCCATAACAACACAGCCAGGTAATTAGCAGCCAGCTGAGGAGCTCAGGTAACAACCCAGCAATTTCTATTCACTGACACTGTTAAAGGTATTCCGGTTACCATAAATATAACTTATGTTTTAGACTCATTTTAGACTAAGACAGTTCAGTAGTAATAAATGCTTTCTTCCAATAAATAGATGCTTTCTTCCACTGCTACCCATTGCGTGGCCTCATAAATAAGCATGGTATCGACCTTTAATTCAGGCCACCCTAAAAGAAGTACTTAAAACCCCCGCCCCAGGTCTCGCTAAGCCAAGCCCCCGACTCCATCAGGCCACACTCCTTCCCACTCCACAGCCAACAGGGATTGAAAAAATAAAGATAAAAATCAACTTCTGTCAGCAGCAGGGATGGGTGGGAGGTTGACTTTCTTTCTGCAACGACACACAGAAACATTAAATTAAATAGATTAAATACACCCGTGCAAAGCGTCTTGCTAAGCCACGCCCCAACTCTGTCAGGCCACGCCCCCTCCCACTCCGCAGCCAACGGGGATTGAGAAAATGAAGGTAAAAATAAACTTCTGTTAGCTGCAGGGGTGGGAGGGTGAATTTCTCTCTGCAACGACACACAAAAATTTTAGATGAAATAGATTCATTTTAGACTACGACCGTTCAGTAGTAATAAAAGATGTTTTCTTCCACTGCTACCCATTGCATGTCCTCATAAATTACCATGGTATCGACCTGTAATTCAATCCACCCTCAAAAGAAGGAATTAAAAGCAACCCCCCCCCCAGGTCACACTAAACCACGCCCCCCGCTCAGGTCACGCCCACTCCCCAGCCAATGGAGATTGAAAAAATGAAGGTAAAAATCAACTTCTGTCAGCTGCATTGACTTTCTCTCTGCAGCGAAACATTAAATAAAATAGATAAAATACACTAATTTTAGACTAAGACCGTTCAGTAGTGAATTTCTCTCTGCAACGACACACACAGAAACATTAAATGAAATATATTAAATATACCCGTGCGAAGCGATGTTTTCTTCCACTACTACCCACTGTGTTTCCTCATAAATTACCATGGCATTGACCTATAATTCAGGCCACCCTGAAAAGAAGGACTTAAAAGCACCCCCTCCCGGTAAACCACGCCCCCGACCCAGTCAGGTCATGCCCCCTCCCACTTCCCAGCCAATGGGGATTGAAAAAATGAAGGTAAAAATAAACTTCTGTTTAGCTGCATTGACTTTCTCTCTGCAACGACACACAGAAACATTAAATGAAATAGATGAAATATACCCAGGCGAAGCCGGGTCTTTATGCTAGCACTGTATAAAAATACATTTTTCACCAGAATGAAGCAACGGACCGCTAAGTGAAAGGTATCATTACATTCAGCTGATCTAGCCCTAGACCTACAAGACATTGTGCTTGTGCAGTACCCCAGACCTGGGGGTATCTGCAATTGTTTTATTGCTATGTATTGCATATTGTTATGTATTTTATGTTTTGGCCGTATATTCCAGCAGAAGAGTTATGGATGGCAAAGGTTGACAGGAACAGGGATAACCACCCTGTTCCTCCCCTTTTGGTAGGAGTGAGCGGGTCCTGCTTCCTGCCAGGAGGGGGAGTTACAGAGTAGTGTTAGTGAGGAGAGGAAGTACACTACTGAGCTCCTGCTCCTTAATTCACTTGAGCCTCAAGAAAGCACTCGAGAGACATGACAAAAGATTGAACAGCAAAAAACTATTTTACAGACACTGCTGCAAGGTGAGGGACTACAGCTCAGACACCCAGCACACAAAACTACCACTAGGCCACATAAAGTTCACAGCGACAGTGGAGACCTATATCCACAAGTGACCATTAGCAGTCATCAGGCCTGCCTCCATACCTCCTTGACTGGTGCCAGAAACTGCACTTTGAATTTGCTGCTATTGGATGTACCACAAGTTATATTCTGTACTTAAAAGTTACCTGATTGTTCCTGGGTGGGTATCTCTATTTTGCTGCAGGATCCACGTATGGAGACAATCCAAATTCTCATCTTTGTATGTAATAAATAGTTTTGGTTCCACGCCATGATACAGTCAAAAGGCTGTGATACAGACAGACAGAAAGCCGAATTCCCCGGAATGCGGTAACACCGTGTCCTTCCTCTACTCTTCACAGGTACCACTCTGGTTAACCCACGGGCAGCTTCAGATCTTATATGCCCCACCCTTTGGAAGAAAATTAACATGGCATAGATCCACTAAAAACTTTTCACTAAAGCACTTAATTTACTTACAAGATTCTTGTTTATTTGAGCATAAAATCCATCCAGGAGGAGCTGAGCAGATTGATATACAGTTTTATGGGAGAAGATCTAGTATAATTTGTATTTCTGGAGTTTGAAGTCTAGGAGGCGGTACTATCCGTTATTGACAGCTATCTCTATATACACAATCAAAGAGGGAAGGTTGTCAATCCCTGATAGCACCGCCTCCTTAACATGGTGCATATGGCTCAAACACCATGTTCAACGTGACAAGTTCCTTTTAAAACATTAGGTGAAACTGTGATATTATCACCACTGTGTCTCACAGATGGGAAGAGGTTTTTATGCTGGAATGCATGAGTAGTCCCTGTGGGTGGTATGGAATCTTGTCCTGCACTTGCCAGGTGGACAAGTCAAGTTGTACAAGCTGGGGGTCAGAAACACGATGGTCAAATGTCAAAGCCAGAATAGTATTCAATAGCAATGTCATAAACAAGCTGAATCCAAACCAAGAAGGTACATAAAGCAAGGAAATAGTCCCTAACAGAGGTCACAGCAGCAATCAAGGAGAAGGCAAACAGTAATCAGGTAAACAAGGTGGGTCTGAAACACAAGAATACTCACTATATACACAGAAAACTAACAAACACACAGGAACCAGTAGCATGTGAAATAACTAGTAAAAAACAGTCCAGAGCAGGAGTAAAATAGATCACAAATCTCATTACATGGCTCTCAATCTTTCTTCTGCTTCACTTCTCCAGAACAGGTAAAGTCATCAGGTGACACCTAATTGTTTGCTTGACTTTTGGAGCAGAGATTGTTACAAGTCTCTTGTGCTGCCTCTGTCATACCTCTACTAACAAAATCCCACTCAAATAGATGTCACAGCCGATGTCATCATTATTACCATGGTTAAATATATATATTGCTCTTAGCCACTAAATCTTTGCTGGATCCGGCAGGGTTCAGCAAAAACGTTTCCATTACTAGTGATAATACAACCATCTGCATCCGTTATGAACGGATCCGGTTGTATTATCTTTAATGTAGCCAAGACAGATCCGTTGAAAGTCAATGGGGGACGGATCCGTTTTCTATTGTGTCAGAGAAAACGGATCCGTCCCCATTGACTTGCATTGTGGGTCATGACGGATCCGTCTTGCTCCGAATTCCATTCAGTTACATTTTGTCCCCATTGACAATAAATGGGGACAAAATGGAAGTGTTTTTCTCCGGTATTGAGACCCTATGACAGATCTCAATACCGTAAAATAGAAACACTAGTGTGAAAGAGTCCTAACTTTGGTCATACAAGCTATATTCACTATACATTTCTTTGTCTATCAAAGGTTTATTTTTTTTTATTTGCCACCTCAGCCAGTGGTCCCTGTGGATAAACCCAAACTTTGCCTGCTCTGTTCTGGCTCCTGTGCTTTCTTCACTGGACTTTCCCGATTCCCATCTGTCAATGCCCATACAGACAGGACCACATGCATCGATGCAATCAATGACTGGCTTTAGCGGTGATGTGTTCCCAAGTGGCACATGACCCATCAGTGACAAGTCGCTTAGGGACACATCACTACTCAGGCCAGTCATTGGCTGCAGTGGCGCACATGAACCTGTCTGTGCAAAGGTTAACAGATTGGGACTGGAAATCAGGGGTGTAACTAAAGGTTCATGGGCCCTGGTTCAAGAGTTCAGCTTGGGCCCCCCTTCCCTTATGGCCAGGGGCGGTGAAGTACATAGTCTTCAAATTGAAATGGAACTTCCCCACCCCCCCCATGCCAAATTCTTGACTTAACCCCCTCCCTCCAACCAGAGGTGTAACTTGACCAGCATGTACTTTCTATAATACCGGTCACTTCTTATGCGGCTCAAGGGTCTTTGGCCCCTCAGGATCCTGGGCCCGGTAGCGACTGCTACCTCTAATGCTACGCCCCTGCTGGAAATCTAGGGAAGAATGGCAAGGAACAGGTACAGCTTGCTCAGGGACATAAAAAAATCCTGAAAAGGTTTTGCATACAAGTACAATACAACCACCCCTCGATCAAGTCTTCAGATTCCTATGGGTAGTTGAGCTTAAACAGGTATTGCACATCCTCTCTACAAATCCTCCGGAATAAGGGGTTACAACAGATAAGTATCGTCAATGGCCTTTAAAACAATTAGTCTGCATATCTGCTGTCAGCACATTGCCAACCCTGCTCTGAGCTGAGCAGCTGAGCCTATGCTAGTCATACATTTCATAGACATTAGATCTAAGCCGTTGGCTGAACTCACCCACAATAACCAGCATCAGACCGACCAGACTTTACTGTACCGCCTAATATTTCTTGAGACATGTCTGATATACTGTATAAACCTTGGAGGAGATGAGTCTGACTAAGGCTGGTCATACAGTTAAAGAAGTTGGCCCATTGCATACATTGGGGGCATATCACTAGGATATGTTCCCAAGGTCTGATAGGTGCAGGTCCAACCTCTGGGACCCACACCTATCTCTAAAATGAAGCCTGCAAAGTGAAGGGGAACGGATGGCGCATGTGCAGCCGACCTTCATTCATTTCTGTGGGACTGCCTAAAATGGCTGAGCTCCATAGAAGTGAATGGAGAGGTGGCCGTACCTGCATGTTGCGCTCCACATTCATTTCAATGAGACATCCAAAAAATAGTCAAGTGTGCTGCTCGGCTCATTTTGGCAGTCCCATAGAAATGTATGGAGAGCGGCCATGCATGCGTGGTCTGCTCTACTTCACTTTGTGGGCTCCATTCTAGAGATAGGTGCAGGTCTCAGAGGTGGAATCAGCATCTATCAGACATTGTCTGATATGGGAACACCTCTTTAAATCAAGTTTTTATTTTAGAATTTTTGGTGATTTTTGTAATGCTCAATAAGAGGCCGACACTTGACTTTGTGAAGGAAACCCCCTGAAAAACCACCATGCCAGTGCAGAGGACAACCAGCGGCTCTCCAGGACCTTTGCTGTAGGGCTTATTTATACATAAGGCTGCATTTTTTATCACTTTATTATCTTTAGATTTTTTCTACAGTATTGCAAAATCTTAACAATTTTGCCGTGATCAAATCATCTTAAAAAAGTAATATTTTTTTTACTGAAGTTTGTGCAAAACCAACATTTTCATCTCCTTCATAGGTCACTTTTTTTGCCAAAATTTTTGCTAAATTTTCATCATAAACATTTCTTGTTAAATCAGAGAGTGAAGAAGGAGGGAGCCAGCAGAGAAGTGGGATTTTGTGAGTTGTCCGAAGCCGCATGGTCTACCTCCATTGTAGGCACTGTCAATGAGCTGAAAACCTCATCATCCATACATCTCAATAATGTAGCTGACCCCTCATGACCCTCATGGATCAAAGAGGCGGCATCAGCAGCACAGCAATAAAAGTTGAAGCACAGTGTGAAACAAAGACAATAATCTTCCAACTGATTCATAGGTATCAAAATACTTCAGAAATATTATTAGAGATGTAATTTGAAGCTCCGGGACCCCAACCAAAGGTTCACTCTGTCTCACCAGGGAAGAGGGAGGATAAGGACCAGGATTTGGTTGTAGACACGTACAATCCCTGTGCTGGAACAGAGCATCTGATTGCTGGGATTACTGTGCTTAATGGTGGTCTGAGTTGACAGATACGGATCACCGCGGGAAGCAGCTTATACCTTTATTTGCACATATCAATATCGTAAGCCGAAGTAAGACAATTGGAGGACATTTTTTTCAGGATTTTCAGTTTTAAATTGAATGATAAACTTATTAACTTACAATATAGTCGAATAAGACTGGTGAATATCAGGATGCCGCAATGCAACTGATTGTCAGTGGGATAGCAATGAGACACTAAACATACGGCGACTGCAACTTTTTGCCATCATAGACAACGATGAAAGTCTCCTGCGGTTTAGCTCTGTTATTACGGCCCTAAAATAGTTGCACGACAACAAGTTGCAGACAAATATTTGTGGTCTCATCAGACATCGCTGTGTAATCCCGGCCTTAGTGATAACAGGTTTTGATCAGAGATGGTCAATTGACTAATTGAAGACATACAAGCGTAACCATCTGAGATCTCCTATGATCTTTATTGCCTGTTATATCCGCTTGCTTTAAAGCCTCATTCACCCGACCGTCTCCGTTATCAAATCCGAGAACAGGTGGTCAGTGATGGATCCATATATGGTCTGTGTGTCCAGGCACTGTGCAGCTGAAAAATAATTTTCAAATCATCTCTTCCTAATGATTTATGAAACACGGATGAAACACGGATGGCATCTGTGTTGCATCTGTGGTTTTCACGGATCCATAGGCTATAATGGGTGTGATAGATCCGTGCTAAAACCATGGACTGTGGTAAAACACGGATGTGTGAATACACACATCGAAATTAATGGGTACATGTGCTGTCCGTGGAGGACATGTACAGCACATGTACGTGGAACACTGCGGTGTTAACAGTCCCAATGGATCAAAATTGAGAAATAAAGTGACTTTGCCTTTGGGAAGTGTGACCTGTGCTGAGTGCTCAGAGGCGGACTGGGAACTTAGTGACCCTGTCACAAACTCACCTGTCCGAGCTTCTGTGCTGCGGCTCTGACTTTGGCACGCCCACACCGGGTCAGACTCGGCGCTCTATTTAAATCCCCTCCTGGCAATTCACCTTTGCCAGTGATAGTCCTTGACTCCCTTGCTGTGCTCCCAGTTCCTGTTCTGTTTGTGTTTTTGGAGTATTCGTATATTTGACCTCGGCTCGCTTTTGTTCACTCTCTGCCTTGTGATTTGTACTGGTCTGGTTCTGTTCTCGGCTTGGCTATTTGACTACCCTCCATCTCTCTTTTAGGTACAGTATTGGCCGCCTGCTTCCGACCTGTTTCTGTCTGACTCTGCTTTTGTGTTGTTTTTGTCTCTGTGTGTAGTCTGACGTGCACCTTAGTAGAGTAGGAAACGTCGACCAGTTGCGGAATTGCCGCCTAGAGCTTGCACTGTAAATAGGAAGGGAAAGCGGGCGGGATTCAGTGAGTACTCACTGTCTGTGTCTTCCCTACCAACTGTTACAAGCTCTGGAAAAAAGTAGAGTTGTAGGCGGGTCCAAATTAACAGAAGGCAGGCCACCATTTGCTCATTCATAGGGCAATCCAAATTTTTTGACAGGTCAAAAAATAATTGTTTGCAAACGGCAGATCGTGGTGTGTAATCATGATCTGCTGCCAGCAAATAACTGGACAGCTTGGGGACAAGGGATGGTATAACGATCGCTCCTCCCCATGCTGTGGAGGAGATCGCTGCATGTAATAGTAGCGGTCTCTTCCACTAGTGAACAGGCGATTCAAGGAACTGTTTAATATACCCTTAAGTCTAGGCTGTAATACTGTCAACTGCTCATACAGCCTGTGCGGCAGACTATGAGGTATGTTGACGCAGCTTTAAATGGATACTTGAAACCTCCGTCTTATAAAATAAAAGAATTTACATGATTCCTGCTAAAATATAGGTTAAACATGACAACCTTAATGAATCACCACAATTCCAGGTCTAGATCACTTGTGCCTTGGTCATTTGAAGAACACATTTATGAGGGGCTTCAGAAAGCTATAATGTGAGGGAAACATCAATGTGGTCATTAAATGGCAATGTGAATGGGGGCAGCCCTGCAGTAACCAGGCACGGCCACTACATGGCGGATGGAGCTGTGGAGTTCTGATGCTTAATTGTGAAAACGGATGATTGGTGGGGGAACCTGGAGTTGAACCACTAACGATCTGAAATTGATGACCTATCTTAGGTTAATATAAGGATAGGTCATCAGTATTTATATTGCAATGATAAAGAACATAATATCCTATGGCCGTCTAGTATCTTAACTGCCCATCCTATTGTTACTCCGATACTTTCTGTACTGGTGTAATATAGCACGGTGACTCAATGGTTAGCACTGGGGTCCCGAGTTTGAATCTGACCAAGGGCAGAATCTGAATGGAGTTTGTGTGTCCTCCTTGTATTTGCGTGGTTTTCCTACCACCCCCTGAAAACATATTGACAGGGAGTGATGACAATCTCTGTACCGCCATGCAGAATATGTAAGCACTATACAGTATATAAATGAATAATACATGAAACTGTATATAGAGAATTACTGTGTACATGTAGCAATATTAAAGGGGATGTGCCATCAAAATCACTTTTTTTATGTCTAAATATTTTTAAATAATTTTTGATGATTTTTTTAAATTTTCAGTGTCACTTTTTATATTTAAACTAAAAACAACAACAAACAAAAAATCCTGAAGTTTTTGCACTGGCCACTATGTCTAATAATTGGCGCCACTTCTTGGTTTGTACAGATCACTTTACTGCAGTTAAATATGACAGACACATGCTGAATACAGAAAGGATTATCAAGAGAGCAGAGAGTAATTGGATCCCTGTAGTGTATTAAAGTATAGCTCTCATCTGTGCCGGCGGCTGGTCTTTGTAGACACTGGCTGCTGAACACAGCTGTTGACATGTCACTGCTACTGCCAATGATTGGCTGCAGCAGTCATATGCTGACACCTCACATCATCACCGTGGTCTGGTAAACATAGACCAGTGGGCACCAGGAAAGTGTCAGCATCAGAGCAGCAGAGGATTGTAAGGTATCAACCCTTATATGTTATGTTATACAGTTGGCAACTGTTTGTAATAAAGTCATGGGTCTGGAAACCCTCATTAAAGCCTATGTACACCTTTGTGGAATTTTTTTAGAATTGCATTGTACTTATTTTGAGCTAAAAATCATTTTTTTTCAATTTGTCTTTATTAACAATATGGAATCCTTTTTTCTGTACAAAGCTGAGATGCTTTACTAGCTGCTTGTGGATTTCTTGTCTTTTCCGTCATCTGGGGAGCAGATGGACTCCTTATCTATGCTCTCTGACCATATGAAATGAGCATTTCTTATCTTACTGATAAGAATGTGTCTTAAATAAGTGTTTATGACCTTAGTAGTTTAGAGAAGAGGGTTATTAGATGATGGCACAAAGTGAAAGCACCAGTCACACAGTTAGAAAAACAGTTAACCCTTTGTGAAAGAACAGCTCAATATTTTTAATATTGACAATATGATTTTTAGCCAAAAATGAGTGAAATGCAAGCATAAACAAAAATTGCCTCCAAAGGTGTACATAGCCTTTAAAGGTGTTGTCCCCTTTTTACAATCTTTTTTTTAAATTGTTTTATTTTTATAAGGGTCCCCTGACTATTATCTGGTGTTCTGTTACTAAAACCACCAGCGATCAGCTGTAATCTATGGAGGAATTCACTGCAGTGCCACCACAGGAGAAAAGAAGCATTACACAGTGTCCATTATAGAGGAGCTGTCACCTCCCCTGACATGTCTGCTTTATTAGCTACTTGCATTCCCCAAGTCATAAGAATAGATGATACAAAATTGTTCTAGCATGGTCAATGCAAGTAGTTGGTAAAGCTGACATGTCAGGAGAGGTGAAAGGTCCTCTTTAATATCAATAAGGTGTTTTCATAGCGCATGGACATGCTGGGTCCTCCAGTAATAGAGATGTTCTTTGTAGGTGCTCTCCGCTCTGGCTAATCAATGAAGGTCCTAAACCAAGGATCCCCTTCTACTAGCTCATAATTCCTCTATTTCAAAAGAGGTTTTCTAAACCAAACAAACCCCAAGACCTTGTCTGACATACCCACATTTTCACCCCTCCGGCCCTGTGATATGAGCATTGTAGCATGGATTGCGCAGGACAAAGGCTTGTTTGTTTACCTCCGCACACTGCTAGGTGGAGGCTTCCGCCTAGCAGTGTATTCGGTGACGTCACCAGCTCTGATGGGCGGGCTTTAGCGCTGCCCTAGCCGTTTTACAGCCTAGGGCAGTGGTAAAGCCCACCCGTCTGTGTCGGTGACACCACCGGGCACACTGCTGGGCGGAAGCCTACGCCTGGCAGTCCCTATGGACAGCCCAGTAAGTCTCCAGAACTCCATAAAATGCCTTTTCCCTGAGCGATTCAGCGCACGGCAAAGGAGAGCATCGGATGCTCAGTGGGGCTGCCTGGGTGAAAATATAGGTATGACAACCCCTTTAAAGAAGTTTCTCCTAAATAAAATATTCTACTTTTTTTAAGGAAGCCCTTTGATCTGAATACTTTTGTTATTGCATGTGATTAAAATTTGGCAGAGCCACTGAGTTATAAAATGTATCTGTTTAGCGCCACCTGCTGTTTGTTCTTTTCCTTATTTCTCTGTCCACCTTGCTCAAGTAGTCACACACGCTCAGTTCCAACCAACTGTCACCAGGTCTATCTTCTGTTAAAAGCTGTGACAGTTACAGAGAGAGAGAGAGAGAGAGAGAGAGAGCTGCAGCTGACAAGACATGCCCACTGAGAAAGGACACCCCCCCTGAGCTGCCAGCCTGAAATAAACCTAGCAGAGCAATTGGAGCAACAAATGAGGAGATCTCTGGATCCATGTGAGGTACAGGGCTGGTTCTAGCTTTGTTAAAAAGAAATTGTCATGTACTATGTGACGCATTACGCTATTCATGGCATAACACCTTTAAATGTTGTGTTTTGAGCCACTTTTAACTTCTAATCCCAAGTCATGGTCAGAAAAATCTAGTAAATATCACAGTATGCCCTTTAGTTAATACCTCACGCTAATGCATACCAGGGCTGCCAACTTAACAGGGTAGTAAAATGTATTAGGGAAGAACGCCAGGCAAGAAATATGGAGCCGTCAAGCTGCATATGAGTAGAGAGGTGTAATGAAGGATCTATGCGTATCTTTCCAGCCACCTGATATCTATCATATGAACATCTTCCATCTGGAGACATGGATCACACTTCCTCCTAGACATAGCTTGCCATTTATTGATGCTAAAAAAGTGAGTGTGAGTCAGTCACTCTAGTGGCTTATTCTACATATGTCTGGAAATCTAGTGCACTGTGGCCACAAGGGCTAATGAAAGGATGTCTAAGGGCTCATGCACACGACCGTTGGATGTTTTGCGGTCGGGAAATTGTGGATCTGCAAAACATGGATACCGGCCGTGTGCATTCCGTATTTTGAGGAACATCTGGCGCCTAATAGAATAGTTCTATCCTTGTCCGTAATGCGGACAATTATAGGACATGTTTTATTTTTTTGCGGAACGGCCAGGCAGACATATGAGTCATTTCCGGCCCCGCTGAAGTAAATGGTTCCGCATACAGGTCACAAAAAACCCTGAAATGGACACAGAAAAAATACATTTGTGTGCATGAGCCCTAAGGATATGTATGCTATATAATGCGAGAACGTTTCCCTATTCTTTTGATCGTCGGGGACCACAGCAGTCAGACCACTACCAATCAGCCATTTATCCTCTATCCTGTGTATAGGGGATATGCAGACTTAACTAGAGATGAGCGAGCACTAAAATGCTCGGGTGCTCGTTATTCGAGTCAAATTTTTCCCTATGCTCGGGTGCTCGTTTCAAATAACGAACCCCATTGAAGTCTATGGGAGACTCGAGCATTTTTTTGCAGGAGACCAAAGCTCTGCATAGGGAAGGTTGCGTGAAAACCTGAAAACCTCAGAAAATGATGGAAACACCACGGAAATGGACAGGAAACAGCAGGGCCAGCATGCATGGATGCCTCTGAGGCTGCCTAATTGTACCATTACGCCAAATTCTGGCCAACAGCCTGGTGGTGACCCTCAAGACAATTGTGCTGACCCAGACCAAGATGAGCAAGGCACATGCCCATCACATGTTAGTAAAGCACCCAACTAGGTGCAACAAAGGTCCATCGCCGCCTGCGGGTGACACCACTGCCCATGCTGGCACTGCTGTCCTATCCCCCGTCCCAGGACACAGGCATAAGTCTGACACAGCATGGCGGTGACACCACCAAGTGACCAAGTTAGATGAGGTGGCAGGTGAGCCACCCAAAAATTTAGCCTGAAACAGCATGGCGGTGACACCACCAAGTGACCAAGTTAGATCAGGTAGCAGTTGAGCCACCCAGAAATTTAGCCTGACACAGCATGGCGGTGACACCACCAAGTGACCAAGTTAGATGAGGTGGCAGTTGAGCCACCCAAAAATTTAGCCTGACACAGCATAGCGGTGACACCAAGTGACCAAGTTAGATGAGGTAGTAGGTGAGCCACCCAAACATGTAGCCTGACACAGCATGGCGGTGAACCCAGAGTGACCAAGTTAGACTGAGGTAGCAGGTGGAGCACATAAAATATTACCCTGACACAGCATGGCGGTGACAACAGAGTGACCAAGTGAGACTGAGGTAGCAGGTAAAGCACATAAAATTTTACTCTGACACAGCATGGTGGTGACAACAGAGTAACCAAGTGAGACTGAGGTAGCAGGTGAACCACATAAAATTTTACCCTGACACAGCATGGTGGTGAACCAGAGTGACCAAGTTAGACTGAGGTAGCAGGTGAAGCACATAAAATTTTACCCTGACACAGCATGGAGGTGAATCCAGAGTGACCAAGTTAGACTGAGGTAGCAGGTGAAGCACATAAAATTTTACCCTGACACAGCATGGCAGTGACAACAGAGTGACCAAGTGAGACTGAGGTAGCAGGTGAACCACATAAAATTTTAGCCTGACACAGCATGGCGGTGACAACAGAGTGACCAAGTGAGATTGAGGTAGCAGGTGAAGCACATAAAATTTACCCTGACACAGCATGGCGGTGAACCCAGAGTGACCAAGTTAGACTGAGGTAGCAGGTAAGGCACATAAAATTTTACCCTGACACAGCATGGCGGTGACAACAGAGTGACCAAGTGAGACTGAGGTAGCAGGTGAACCACATAAAATTTTACCCTGACACAGCATGGCGGTGAACCCAGAGTGACCAAGTTAGACTGAGGTAGCAGGTAAGGTACATAAAATTTTACCCTGACACAGCATGGCCGTGACAACAGAGTGACCAAGTGAGACTGAGGTAGCAGGTGAACCACATAAAAATTTTACCCTGACACAGTATGGCGGTGAACCCAGAGTGACCAAGTTAGACTGAGGTAGCAGGTGAAGCACATAAAATTTTACCCTGACACAGCATGGCGGTGACAACAGAGTGACCAAGTGAGACTGAGGTAGCAGGTGAAGCACATAAAATTTTACCCTGACACAGCATGGCGGTGACAACAGAGTGACCAAGTGAGTCTGAGGTAGCAGGTGAAGCACATAAAATTTTACCCTGACACAGCATGGCGGTGAACCCAGAGTGACCAAGTTAGACTGAGGTAGCAGGTAAGGCACATAAAATTTTACCCTGACACAGCATGGCGGTGACAACAGAGTGACCAAGTGAGACTGAGGTAGCAGGTGAAGCACATGAAATTTTACCCTGACACAGCATGGTGGTGAACCCAGAGTGACCAAGTTAGGCTGAGGTAGCAGGGGAACCACACAAAAATTAACCCTGACACAGCAAGGCGGTGACACTACCAATGCCTTGGTCAGACTGAGATTGCAATCAAATGGCTGTAGGTGAGCCTCCCAAAAAATTGTTTTAAAGTGTTTTAAGTTGACTCTCCTAAAATTGTTTTTGAGTGTCTGTAGTTGACCCTCCTAAAAAATTGTTTTTGAGTGTCTGTAGTTGACCCTCCTAAAAAATTGTTTTTGAGTGTCTGTAGTTGACGCTTGTAAAAAATTGATTGGCTATCAAAATTGCCTATTGGCTCAGCGTTTGTGAACGAAGAGAAGGAGGAGGAGGAGGAGGAGAGGAGAGGAATCGGATACATAAACAATGTTCATGTTGAGCTGCTTTCCCCCGGTGGAGATTTGAATTCCGGTGAAATCCAGGCTTTATTCATTTTAATAAGCGTCAGGTTGTCAGCACTGTCTGTTGACAGGCGTGTACGCTTATCAGTGATGATGCCACCAGCTGCACTGAAGACCCGCTCTGACGACACGCTAGCAGCAGGGCAGGCCAGCACCTCCAAGGCGTACAGCCATGTACCGCATGTGTCCAGCTTTGCAAACCAGTAGTTGTATGGAGTAGAGTGATCACGCAGGATGCTGGTATGGTCAGCTACGTACTCCCTCACCATCTTTCTGAACAGCTCCCCCCTACTCTGCCTAGATAGGGGACGGGTGACATAGTCTTGCTGGGGTGACATAAAACTGGCAAAGGCCTTGGAGAGTGTTCCCCTGCCAGTGCTTGACAAGCTGCCTGCTCCCCTCCTCTCCCCCGCTAGTTGGCCCACAGAACTACGTCCTCTGCCGCTAGCGGTGTTAGATAGGAAGGATAGTTTCAGCTTGTGCACCAGGGCCTGTTGATATTGATTCAGTGAGAGTGGAAAAGTTCTGCTTGTACCGGGGGTCCAGGAGGGTGAACACCCAGTAATCGGTGTTGTAAAAAATGCTTCTAACGCAAGGGTCACGGGAAAGGCAGCCTAACATGAAGTCAGCCATGTGCGCAAGAGTCCCAACACGCAAGAATTCCCTCTCCTCACTGGCCTGAGTCTCCATTTCCTCCTCCTCCTCCTCTTCAGCCCATAAACGCTCAACAGATAAGAAGGAATGAGCATAGGTACCCTCTTCAGTCTCGCCAACAGTCTCCTCCTCTTCCTCCTCCAATACACGCTGAGAAACAGACCTGAGGGTGCTCTGGCTATCAAGCAACGTATCTTCTTCCCCCAAGCCTCTGACTTCATGCTGAGCAGTGACTTTTTCAGCAGACAAAGCAGCGGGATGGTAACGCTGATAATGGCGGCATCGCCGCTGACCATCTGCGTTGACTCCTCAAAGTGGCTTAACACCTGACAGATATCAGACATCCACATCCACTCCTCATTGTAGACTTGAGGAAGCTGACTAACCTGACTACCAGTTCTCGTGGAAGTTGTCATCTGGCAGTCTACAATGGCTCTGCAGTGCTGGTAAACCCTGGCTAACATGTGTAATGTGGAATTCCATCGTGTGGGCACGTCGCATAACAGTCGGTGAGCTGGCAGTTGTAAGCGCCGTTGCACTGCCCTGAGGGTGGTAGCATCTGTTGTTGACTTAAGGAAATGCGCACAGATGCGTCGCACCTTGGTGATCAAATCAGACAAATTGGGGTAGGTCTCGAGGAACCGCTGAACCACAAGATTGAACACGTGGGCCAGGCGTGGCACATGTGTGAGTCTGCCGAGTTGCAGAGCCGCCACCAGGTTACGCCTGTTGTCACACACAACCATGCCTGGTTTGAGGTTCAGCAGCGCCAGCCAAAGATCGGTTTGCGCCGTGATGCCCTGTAACAGCTCTTTGGCTGTGTGCCTCTTGTCACCTAAGCTCAGCAGTTTCAGCACCGCCTGTTGGCGCTTACCCACGGCAGTGCAGCTGCGCCTGGAGCTACCGACTGAAGGAGCCGTGCTCACGGATGGTAATTGAGAGGAGGAGGGGTTGGAGGAAGAGGCATAATAAGCCTGAGAAACTGTGACCGAGGTAGGCCCCGCAATCCTCGGTGTAGGCAGCACATGAGCGGCCCCAGGGTCAGACTCGGTCCCAGCCTCCACCAAGTTAACCCAATGTGCCGTCAGGGAGATATAGTGTCCCTGCCCGCCAGCACTTGTCCACGTGTCTGTGGTTAGGTGGACCTTCTCAGTAACCGCGTTAGTCAGGGCACGGATGATGTTCTCTGACACGTGCTGGTGTAGGGCTGGGATGGCACATCGGGAAAAATAGTGGCGGCTGGGGACCAAGTACTGAGGGACAGCCACCGCCATCAGGTTGTGGAAAGCCTCAGTCTCTATCAGTCTATAGGGCAGCATCTCCAGGCTCAGTAGTTTGGAGATGTGGACGTTTAGGGCTTGTGCATGTGGGCGGGTGGAATTGTATTTGCGCGTGCGCTCAAATGTCTGATGTAAAGACAGCTGAACGCTGCACTGGGACACATTGGTAGAGGGTGTGGAGGATCGTGGAGGTGAAGGGATGGTTGTAGGGCGGGAGGCACTCGTGCCTGGGTCCTGGGCGGGGGGTTGACTTGCAGAGCCAGCATGTCACACAGGGGAAGGAGTGGTGTGACCCGCAGGAGGTGAACGGCCTTGGTTCCACTGAGTCGGGTGTTTAGCACTCATATGCCTGCGCATGCTGGTAGTGGTTAGGCTGGTAGTGGTGGCACCCCTGCTGATACTGGTGTGGCACAGGTTGCACACCACAGTCCGTCGGTCATCCTTACTTTCTTTAAAAAACCTCCAGACTTGCGAACATCTAGGCTTCGGCACTGGAGCTTGACTCCGTGAAAAGATGCTGATCTACCTGCTCTGGCCCTGCTTCTCCCTCTGGCCACCCCACTGCCTCTTCCAACCTGTTCTGGTGCTGCACTTGCCTCCCCCTCGGAAGCACTGTCTTGAGTTGGCTTACCAACCCAGCTCGGGTCAGTCACCTCATCATCCACCAGCTCTTCCTCCGATTCCTCACTCTGCTCCCCCTGGGACTTACTGCCCTGACAACAACTTCACTGTCTGACAACCGTGTCTCATCATCATCATCATCTGACACCTCTTCACGCACTACTTGCACAGTCCACACTCTCATCACACACAGACTGCGAAAGTTCTAAATTTTGGGCATCGGGACAGAGCAACTGCTCAGGTTGCTGCTGAGCAGTGGTTTGTGTCTCTGGGTAGGGTCCTGAAAAGAGTTCCTGTGAGTATGCCTGATCTGAATCCATACTTTCCGTGGGGGGGGGGCAGGCTGGGGGGAAGGAGGTTGAGCTGGAGGAGCCAGAGGTCTACTCCCTTGGCTAGCGTTTGTGGACTGCGTGAAGACTGGGTGGGATAAATTACTGGATGCATTGTCCGCTATCCACGTCATCACCTGTTCGCACTGTTGTGGTTTCAATAGTGGTGTACCACGTGACCCAGTAAGTTGCGAGATGAAGCTAGGGAGCGAAACTCTGCGGCATTCCACTGCTCCCTCATCAGCATGTACTGTGTCACCCTGCCCAGGACCACGGCCTCTGCCCCCTACACTACTTGAACGCCCACGCCTCGACCCTTAGCCCTTGGGTTCAACATTTTGTATATTCACTAAACTGTCGAATTAATATCTGAGGCCAAACCCGGATTCAGTAGACAGTAGAATTACTATCTGAGGCAAAAAAACGTAGTCTTTAGACGGCAGCTATTGCACCGCAAACCACTCAATTTTTCACTGCACTGTAGGATATATAACTGAGAGAAAAAAACATATATTTTCTAGACTCCAGCTAGTGTGCAGCAAACGACAGAATTTTTCACTGCACTGTAGGATATATAAATGAGAGAAAAAATGTATATTTTCGGCCTTATAAACTATGTTACTATGTTACACTCCTAATGCTCGGACGAGCACCAAGCTCGGACGAGCATGTTCGTTCATCTCTAGGCTTAACCCCTTCAACCGCTGTGATGTACTCATACGTCACGGTGGTTGAGGTAATGTATGGAGCGGACTGCTGCAGTGAGCCTGTTCCATATGCGGCGGGTGACGATTCCTTGGTGTCAAAACGCCATCACAGGCTGCGTCTGACATCATACATATACATTACTGCCATGGCCACAATACATAATGGAAGTTCTAACCACAGTAGTGCTCATCATATCTGGTTACCTCGCTTTGGTCTTTTAGTGGCATATCACATAGCATGTGGTACTGTATATCAAACATAGGCACAAGATACATGTGCGGTGTAATGTAATAGCGCAATGTAATACTGGCGTATTTTCAGCTACAGTCATATAACAATTCAACAGGTCAACTTAGGTGGCACTACGGAAACCTATACCAACATAACACCGAAAAGGATATGCTTTCTTGTAAGAGGGATTGAGGCTGTTTTTCAGCCCTCTTACCCTATGACCTGTTTGTGCAGTGATAAAAGCCACGATGACGTAAAACTCGCCATGCACATGTTCCATATAGATAGAGGATGTCCCTCAGAATAATCTCCCCTGGTGGGCCCAATATTGAGTGCTATACGTATAGGTGTTTTACATTAGTTTTCAGCACATTAGCTCAGAAGAAAATAAGTACAGCGTTTTACTTCCTTCATTTACATGCTTGGAAGATATTTATGGACTGACCTATACATCAGGGGTGTCTGTATGTCAACATATGGACCTTGGTGACTGATGTGCAGTTTGACCCGACATTTCTTGCACGTAGAATCAACCAGGTCGAACTGGAATGTGCCCTACATACTAAAATGGCATGGTTTATATTACAGCTTCTTCGCAGCTGCTAGTGACCCAACTGAGTGAATGTGTTATCGGACTGGAGAAGATGTGTATTCTAGATTTCCTAGCAAAATGTAAACTATTCTTGGATTATTTATTCCTCGTGTGGATATACCAAAAAGGCTAGATTGTATCGTAAAAAATCATTTAGATCGGTATTTCCATACGAGACATTATTTATAAGTACTGCGGATATCCCATATATATAAGCTAGGTGTAGGTCCCACCAGCCATTTTCCTACTGAATGGGTTAGCTGGTGGCCACCTCAATAGTTGGGTCTAGGGGCCGCCATTCTGAAGATAGTTGAGGTGAGACCACCACATATCAGACATTTATGACATATCCTGGGGGCTGCGCCTAGGAAAGTATAACTCCATAATATGGTGCCATATGGAGGCTCCACATGGCTTCACACAGAATGCCCATGGCTCTATGTCATCGAGCAGTAAGGGGTTTGAGTGAGGCTCAATGCAGACAGCTATGTTCATGAGAGGCTAAGCAAATTATACATGGAGAACTTTCAATAAAGCCTTTGGAGAGCAGTGAGAGGCATGTCACCTCCCAAGTCAGGGGTAGCACATCTGTTCTGTTTTATTTCCATGATGGGTACTCTTGCTGGTCTGTGGCTATGCAGCCCTATATACGCCAACTTGTGATGCCCTGTATGTTCTACTTAAAATGAAGAATCCCAGCAGTATATAATTGTTTTAAGCTTTGTGCTTCTTTATTTCACTACATATTGTAGCAACATTAGCATAGGACGCGTTTCAGCTCACATAGCCTTTGTCAACTGGTCAGATACAACATAAACATACAAAGTATATATAGAGAGTAGGTAATTGGAACCGCCCTGTATGTTCTGACGCCTTCTATCATAGCCAGCATTAAAGGGGTATTCCCATCACATACAATGGGGGCATAGCGCTAGGATATGCCCCCATTGTCTGATAGGAGAATGGATCGGGGAGAGCTGTGGCTGGAGGACCCCGCAGACGGAAATAGCCAGCGATCGGCTATTTTTGGCGGCCCCATTGAAATGAATGGAGGGCGGCTGTGCATGCGCAGTGCGCCCTCCATTATTTCCCCACTCTGTTCTCGTTGTAGGTGCGGGTCCCAGAGGTGGGACCCACACCTATCAGACAATGGGGGTATATCCTAGTCATATGCCCCTGTTGTATGTGATGGCAACACCCCTTTAAGAAATTAATCTGTGCTGTAGTAGCTCTGCTGTGGCATTGGACCAAACGGGCTAGCTTTCACCCCCAACATACATAAATGCGCCTTGGGTACCCATGACCCTTTTGATGGTTCACCTGTTGTCCGTTCTTTGGCCTCTTTTGATTGGTACTAAGGCCTGCATACTGGGAGCACGCCATGAGACGAACCAGTGTGGATGCACTGACCCACTTATTTAGCCGTCAATTTGGTCCTCATCAAAGTTGTTAACAATCCATATGCTTGCTCATTTTCCTGCTTCCAATACATTAAATGGGTATTCTGATTTAAATGTTTTTAATCTATAATAGGAAATTACCACTGTATTCACTGAGAAAAATAATCTGTCAGATGAAATGCAGAATATAAAAGTAAATTCCCCATTAAAAGTGCCCTGTCTGACCCAGGAAGAAGTAGAGCTGCGTCTTAAAAAGATTAAAATAGACAAATCGCCAGGACCAGATGGCATACACCCCCGTATCCTAAGAGAATTAAGTAATGTCATCGCCAGACCCTTATTTCTGATATTTAAGGACTCTAAACTGACAGGGAGTGTTCCACAGGATTGGCGCATAGCAAATGTGGTGCCAATATTCAAAAAGGGTTCAAAAACAGAGCCTGGGAACTATAGGCCGGTAAGTTTAACATCAGTCGTGGGTAAACTGTTTGAGGGTTTTCTAAGAGATGCTATCTTGGAGTACCTCAATGAAAATAAGCAAATAACTCCATATCAGCATGGCTTCATGAGGGATCGGTCATGTCAAACCAATTTAATGAGTTTCTATGAGGAGGTAAGTTCTAAACTGGACCGCGGCGAATCAATGGATGTCGTATATCTGGACTTTTCCAAAGCACTTGACACGGTACCACATAAAAGGTTAGTATATAAAATGAGAATGCTTGGCCTGTGAGATGCTGTGCCCAAGTGCCGGACACCTGCTGAATGCGCCAGCATCGGTGAAACACCGATGCCGGCGCATTAACCCTTCATGTGGTGTGCGGGAGTGAAAGGACTTCAGGATGGCGAGCGGGGGGCTGTCGGCGCTGCTGTGACGGGGACCCGATGGCTCAGATAGCAGCCCGATGCCTTCCTTAGGCATCGTGGCTGCTATCCCTGCGTTTCATTGAGTAATACACTTACAGCCAATGCATTACCATACAAAAGTATGGTAATGCATTGTAAAGGGGAACAGACCCCCAAAAGTTAAAGTGGAAAAAAAAGTTAAAAAATAATAATAAAAGTTTCAAGTAAAAAAAAAGCCATTTTCCAAAAAAAGGTTAAAAAAAAGGTAAAAAAAGAAAGATAAACATATTAGGTATTGCCGCGATCGTATCGACCGGCTCTATAAAAATATCACGTCATCCACCCCACCAGGTGAACGCAGTAAAAAAAAAAAAAAACGTGCCAAAACAGACATTTTTTGGTCACCTTCTCTTTACAAAAAGTGTAATAGCAGGCGATCAAAAAGGCGTATTTATCCCAAAATGGTACCAATCAAACCGTCATCTTGTCCCGCAAAAATGATACCCTACCTGAGACAATCGCCCGAAAAATAAAAAAAATATGGCTCTCTGAAAATGGCAACACAAAAAACAGATTTTATTCTGTTCAAAAAGAAATCTAATGTGTAAAACTTTCCAAAAATAAAAAAGTTACACATATTGGGTACCGCCGCGTCCGTAACAACCTGCTCTATAAAAATATTACATGAGATGGCCCCCAGGCGAATGCTGAAAAAAAAACAAAAAAAAAAAAAAACGTGCCAAAACAGACATTTTTTGGTCACCTTCCCTTACAAAAAGTGTAATAGCAGGCGATCAAACAGGCGTATTTACCCCAAAATGGTACCAATCAAACCGTCATCTTGTCCTGCAAAAACGATGCCCTACCTGAGACAATCGCCTGAAAAACTTAAAAAAATATGGCTCTTTGAAAATGGCAACACAAAAAAAAAGATTTTATTGTGTTCTAAAATGCATCTAATGTGTAAAACATTCCAAAAATAAAAAAGTTACACATATTGGGTATCGCCGCGTCTGTAACAACCTGCTCTATAAAAATATTACATGAGATGGCCCCCCGGGTGAATGCTGCAAAAAATAAAAAATAAAAACTATGCCAAAACAACCATTTTTTCCCTCTTCCCTCACAAAAAGTGTAATAGCAGGCGATCAAAAAGGCGTATTTATCCCAAAATGGTACCAATCAAACCGTCATCTTGTCCCGCAAAAATGATACCCTACCTGAGACAATCGCCCAAAAAATAAAAAAAATATGGCTCTCTGAAAATGGCAACACAAAAAACAGATTTTATTCTGGTCAAAAATGCATCTAATGTGTAAAACTTTCCAAAAATAAAAATGTTTGACATATTGGGTATCGCCGCGTCCGTAACAACCTGCTCTATAAAAATATTACATGAGATGGCCCCCCAGGTGAATGCTGTAAAAAAATTTTTTTAAAAACTATGCCATAACAGCCATTTTTTTCACCTTGCCTCACAAAAAGTGTAATAGCAGGCAATCAAAAAGTCTTATGTACCCCAAAATGGTACCAATGAAAACGTCACCTCGTCCCGCAAAAAATGAGCCCCCACGTAAGACAATAACTCAAAAAAATAAAAATCAATGGCTCCCGCAAACCAATTCATCAAAATCTGTGCTGCAAAATCAATATGGTGCTCCTTCTGTTCTGAGTCCTGCCATGTACCCCCACAGCAGTTTACCACCACATATGGGGTGTTGCCATATTCAGGAGAAAATGGGGAACAAATTATGGTGTGCTTTTCTCCTGTTACCCCTTGTGAATATGAAAAATCTGGGGCTAAAGCAACATTTGTATTGGAAGAAATGAAACTTTTCATTTTCACAGCCAAGTGTTTCCAAATTCCATAAAACGCTTAGGGGGTCAAAGTGGCCAGTACCCCCCTTAATATATTCTTTGAAGGGTGTAGTTTCCAAAATGGGGTCACTTTTTGAGGGTTTCCACTGTAGGGGTACGTCAGGGTCTCTCAATTACAAAATGGTGCCTAAAAACCATTCTAGCAAAATTTGCCTCCAAAATCCATATGGCGCTCCTTTCCTTCTGACCACTGCCACAAACCCATAGAGACGTTTACCACCACATATGGGGTATTTCTGTAAACTGCAGAATCAGAGTAATGTATATTGAGGTTTAGTTTGCTGTTAACCATTGCTGTTTTGCAAGAAGAAAATTATTAACATGAATAATCTACCAAAAAATCATTTTCCATTAATTCTTGTGGAACACCTCAAGGGTTAACAAAGTTTGTAACAGCAGTTTTTTATAATTTGAGGGGTGTAGTTTCTAAAATGGAGTCATTTATGGGTGGTTTCCATTATGTAAGCCCCTCAAAATCACTTTTATATCTGAATTGGTGCTTGAAAAAATGGTTTTGCAAATTTTGTTGAAAATTTGAAAAATGGCTTCTAAACTTCTAAGCCCTCCCAAAAAAGTAAAATGACATTTATAAAATGATGCCAACATAAAGTATACATATGGGGAATGTAAAATAATAACTATTTTTGGAGGTATTACTATGTATTTTGAAAGTAGATAAACTGAAATTTTGAAATTTGCTAATTTTTCCAAATTTTTGCTAAATTTGGTATTTTTTTTATAAATAAAAATGAAATAGAATGGCCTGGATAAGTAAAAGCGTTCCAAAGTTATTACCACATAAAGTGACATGTCAGATTTGCAAAAAACGGCCTGGGATTTGAGGTGAAAAGGGGGCTCGGTACTGAAAGGGTTAAAGGGGTATTCCCATCTCACAAATGTAGTTTGTATAGTTAGATATAGCCATACCAGTATTATTACTAATAGAATGTATTTATATAAAACGTACCATTTAGAAGATTTGCCTATTTGTATATCCATTGTCCCACACACATCAGTCAGGCTGTTGCCCCTAGTTATGTTCAAACCCGCTCTGAGGTAATTGCTGTGTTGTGAACGCACGTTGCATCAGCATACGGAGACACATCTTAGGGTACTTTCACATCTGCGTTTTGGACGCTACCAGTCCAAAACGCAATGGTCAGGATCCGTCCAAAATGCAGACTTTATAAACAGATCCTGCTCCATAGAGATGAATTAATCTTGAAACAGGATCAATTTCTTTGCAATTTGGAAAGGCAGACAAAAATGCCACAACCCTAAGATGTGTCTCCTCATGCTCATGTCATGTGCGTTCACAATACAGCAGTTACCTCAGAGCGGGTTTGAACAGGAACAAGCCGGCCACCACTACTACATGGGCGCAGTGGTCGTAACTAGGGGCAACGGCCTGACTGATGTGTGTGGGACAATGGATATACAAATAGGCAAATCTTCTAAATGGTACATTTTATATAAATACATCCTATTAGTAATAATATTGGTTATATCTAACTATACAAACTACATTTGTGAGATGGGAATATCCCTTTAACTGGGATTTAAAAAAAATCTACAAACACAACATATAAAGGGGAGACAAGGAGAGCAATGTTAGATGAAGTGCAATATACATATAATAGAAGTCTGAGAGCAACATTTTAAATATATGTATATTAGAAAATTGTATAACTGGCTATTCTCTAAACAAATAACTGTAACCATTCAAACTGGAATACCTCTTTAACTTCAAGAAGTGGCTGTTCGCTTTCTGCATAATATAGCCCACCCCCTGACAGTGTAATCAAATGTTACTCTCTTCATCTGTCACTGGTTTTAATGTTCTGGCTGATGGGTGGACATGATACATAACACTGAAAGCTAAGCTGGGGATTCTAAACTTTGCTGCCACCTTCTGTCTGTTGGATCACCGATAGAACCAGGCTAGGAGAACTCTTTATATTACAATTTGCAGCTATTTTAGGGAACGCCTTTAATAGTCATTTCTCCATCATAATATTCTTATTGGAATTGCTCCAAACCGCTCCGGAGCAGTCCACTAGTCTGGGGAATTATCTGCAAAGTGTAAACTAAGTAAAACTGCACAAATATGGCTTTACTGATCTTGTAACGATCACGAGTTATATCAAGTTATAGGGGTGGGGGACAGCCAGGGTTGCCAACCGTCCGGACAGTCCGTAAAAAGAGAGGACTTTTTTCTTGTGTCTGTGATTTTTTTTTTGAGGCTGGTGGTTCTTGACTAGATTATTTTGGTGGTAATTATCATAATTTTACAGCTCACTGTAAATGCTGGTAATGAGTTCTTATCAGTAAATGGGGCGATAGGCATGGATTACTTTTGGGTCCATAAATTTTTTTGTCTGTCTGTGATTTTGGGATAAGATGTCCTGAAAAAAGAAAAAAATCTGGTTGGCAGTGCTGGTGAGAGCTCATTCTGCTGCTGTACCCTGTGATCTTCCATGGTTGGTTGCTGGGAGAAGGTCTCTGTGGTCAGAAGCTCCTGCATGCTTTCTGCTTACCCCACGCTGCTCAGGGTATGAGAAAAGGTCAGGTTTCTGAAAATAGCGAAAAGCTAATGGCTTATCTTCTATTCCCTGTAATATTAAATGGCTCATTCAATTATTGCTGCATTTTCTGCTTGATGAAAAGCTTTTATCTCGTGTCCTCTGAGCACTGTGATATAAACCTCCTATTCACAGCGGAGAACTGGTGACCAGTTAAAGAAGAACTCCCGCAAAAATGTTTATTCTCTGACCTGTTAGAAAGGTGCATGATATAATCTGTAGAGAATGTCATTTTCTTATCAGAGGCTGAAATTGAGAGTTTCCACTATCTTCTTATTGTAGCTGGGTCATGTGACCAACTCCCTGACCTCCAACTGACCCAGGACAGCAAGCCAGTCACTTCTCTATTCATTCCTATGAGACTGAAAGTGAGGCTCCCATAGGAATGCATAGAAAATTAGACTTCCTGTCCACACATAAGGTGCTGTGTGAGTTGGTGGGTCTAATTCCTAGTCACATGACACAGATAAGAAACTTCAGGATGATATAACTCAAAAATTCAACTACTGGTAAGAAAATGACATTCACCACAGATTACATTGTGTACATTTCTAGCAGGACATCGAATAAAAATTTTTTGCGGGAGTTCTTCTTTAACTTAAAGGGAACCTGTCAGCTGTATCTCTGAGAGCAGCATACAGTAGTGTCCGATGCGCTGGTATGAACAGTGTGTTACATATGATTATGGTGTCCTTAGGTCAAGTTCATTAATCAATGGAATACAGGGCCAATGCTGTACAGGAAGAGTCCAACGTATTCAGGATATACATGCTCACCCTACCCACCAACCGCTTATTGAGAGATTTCTCCCTGTGCACAGTGCTGGTGAGACAGCTTGTTTATAATAAGACCCCAATAAGACCTTAGATTGGACCCCGAATAAGATCTCAGATCAGACCCCAATGTGAATGACCCCCATTCAAACCTCAGATCAGACTTCCAATGTGAATCATTCCCAGACCTCAGATCAGAGACCTAATATGAATAAGATCCCCCCTCATTTAAACCTCAGATCAGACTCCCATTTTGAGTCACTCCAGACCTCAGGTCAGAGCCTCAATATGAATAAGATCCCCCCCCATTCAGACCTCAGATCAGACCCCCAAACCTCAGATCAGAACCCTATGTTCAGAGTAAATAAAATAAAAAAAAAACAACTTACCTCTCCTGCTCCGGACGCTGCACCTAGGATTCAGTTCTCTTCATCCTGAAGTGCCTTCAGCTGTGACTCAACGCTCACAGTGTGAGGCCACAGAGCGCCGACGTTTTATTGCAGGCAAGAACCAGGAAGCGGTGAGTACAGAGCCTGGGGAGCGTTAAACTCACCCCTTCCTGGTCCTCCTGTAATAAAGAGGACCTTTCATCACTCCTGAAATGTCTGTTTTAATATCTTCATGCATTCCCCATGTAATAACAATTCTGGAACATCTATTCTTATGTCTGTATGTTGTGTCATTCCTCTATTTCTACTAGAAGTTATATGTGAATTGCTATTTGTCTTCAGTAAGGGTACAGAGGGGAGGTAACAAGTTGGGGGTGTGTACCTGCACAGTCTGAACATGGCAGCACTGATTGTATAGAGTGAGTCTGTGCAGGTACACCCCCCAACTAGTTACCTCCCCTCTGTTCCCTTACTGAAGACAAATAGCAATTCATTCATAACTTCTAGTAGGAATAATAAAGGAATGGCACAAAATACAGACATAAGAATAGATGTTCCAGAATTGTTATTACATGGGGAATGCATGAAGCTATTAAAACAGGCATGTCAGGAGTGGTGAAAGGTCCTCTTTAATGAGCGTTTCCATAATAGAAGCACTCATTAGTATTCATCCCATAAGACACACTGATATTTTTAGGATAGGCCATCACTGATAAAGGGATGAACCACCCCTTTAAGTAGATGTGTTGAAACAGAGAAAATGGCCAAGCATAAGAATCTGATCAACTTTGAGAAATTGTCATGGGCGAGAATGACTGGGTCAGAGGATCTCCAAAAAGGCTGTACAGATATGCAGTGACCCGTCTTCCATTTTGTCTTGGGGATAAATCATTATGTATTTCTAATAAAATTAGCTCCCTGGGTGTAACCAGGAGAGATCTGCATGATCAGCAATGAGACTGGACGTGCATTTCTTGTACTGCGGCCGCACCCTCTTACCATGAAGGGGGAAATTTAACATAATTTGAACACCACAGACAACTGAGTATTAAGTCTAATTTGGGACTTATCCTAAATTACTTTACCACCATGAATGGCTGAAGCATCTCACGTGACCATGGAAAGTACATCAGACAATTGAAGAATAGATTGACTTTTAGACAATATGGGGCACATTTATTAAGACCGGTGTTTTAGACTACTTCTGGTCCACTGGGGACTAGAGTCTTAGTGCTGAACTCAGGAGGGATTCAATAGGTGAGTGAATTTTTATTTTTGTTTCATTTCAACACTTCCCTGACACTTACTAAAATTTGGGTTGGACAATTCCTTTAAGTACAGAAGAAGACTCTTTCAAGACCACCAAGAGTTCTGAATCAAGGAGATAACAAAAAACATATGACACTGAGATCTACATTGTCTATGTGCCCGCTCCTGGATTCCCTGGTTCTGAACACAAGCTGCAATTTGGTGGGACAAATGTTCAGTCCTATGCTATATAAAATGTTATCTGATCCAATTCTGGCATTCTTCTATGTACATTCAAGGCGACAAGTGTTCTTATTTGTAACAATGATGATATATTTTAGATTGGAGCAGCTGATTCTTGTAATTTTTATCCATGACACTAAGGTTGCCCATATGTGGTACGGTCTAGCTCCAGAATCCCCATGCTGATTGACGCTTATTGCTGGGCCGCACATGTACTTCCATCGTTTCAAATAGCAGGTACAGGTGTGGAAATTAGCGGTGATCTGTGGATGTGGATTGGCATACATTTGGATGTTAGTGTGACATTAAAGGCTAACTACACCTTTGGAGGCAACTTTTGTTTATTGTATTTTACTCAGTTTTTGCTTAAAATAATTTTTTCAATTCGCCTTTATTAAAAATATTGAGCAGTTCTGTCACAAAGGGTTAACCGTTTTTCTAACTGTTTGACTGGTACTTTCACTTTGTGCTGGTCATCTAATAACCCTTATCTCTAAACTACTGAGAGGTCATAAACACTTATTTAAGCCGGATTCTTATTAGTAAGGTAAGGACTGAGCTATAATAAATGTTTATAATGTCAGAGAGCAGAGATAAGGAGCCTGTCAGATCCCCAAATGACGATAAAATCCACAGGCAGCTACTACAGCATCTCAACTCTGGACATAAAAAAGAGCGCTATATGTTTAATTAAGATTAATTAAAAAAGAAAATACTTTTAGCTTAAAATAAGTACAATCCATTAATAATAAAAATTGCCCCCAAAAGGTGTACATGGCCTTTAACAACTTACCTAACCATTGTACAGACATGCATTCCCCTTCATGGCAGTGATCTGCAAATTCCCCAGATCTCAATCCGATTGAGCATCTACAGTATGCACTCTGATCCATGGAGGCTCCACCTTCATATCTTGCAAGACTTACAGGATCTGGCTAACATTTGGTGCCGGGTACCACTAGACGCCTTTAGGCTTGTGAAGTCCAGAGACGCTTTGGTGATACGAGGGAGACCTACAGTACACAATTTTAAGTGGGTGGTTTTAACGTTAGTAAAAACTATAGTACAGTACATAACAGAAAAAAAAGGAAAGATTGACTCGATAGACAATGCAGGGCACAAAAACAATGGTCTTAATAAGCCCTTGTGCTGGAGGTGAGTAGCTCAAGTTATGAAGAGGCGTCGGCCTCTTCATAACTTCGGCAGATCCACCACCGCCTTCTAAATGTAAGACAATCTCTGTGTTGTCTTTCATTTAGACCATTTTCTACGACTAAACCCTTCCCCGTCCACGCCAAGCCCGCTTTTAGACCTGACGTAAACAGGGGGAAGTTGCACATTCTACTGCAACATGGCAAGTTCTAATGCAAATTACCCCCTATAGGTTTTACTACGAAAAAATTCATTTCGTTATCTCCAGAATGTGAAAGGCTGGAGCCTCATCAGTAGGCATCATATCAAGACCCTACACAAAGCCATAGGTCAGGGATCAGCAACATCAGGAAACTACAATTCCCAGAATGCTCCATTCAGTTCTATGGGAGTTAGAACAGCCAAGTATGTTTGCATGCTGGGAGTTGTAGTTTTAAAGCAGCTGGCATGTCGAAGGTTGCTGATCCCTGCCATAGTCAATCCATGTGCTGCCATATGGTGTAACCATATAACAACCATATATATGGTATCTGATGGAACATCAGGACAGGAGACAAGTGACTGATTGGTGGGAGTCTAAGTGCTGGAAGTGGCAGTCGTACTCGCGCCGCTGCTTCATTCTTAACGGGGACTCCAGATCTGCCATTTTTGTGATCCTTGGATGCCCCAGCGGCTGGACCCCTATTGATTAGACAAGCTCAGACTGGCCCACAGGGGAACAGGTGAATCCCCTGTTAGGCCCTTGAGCAAGGTGGGCCCCCAACCTCTACACAAATGGCACATGGCACTCAGTGCACTATTACATGCGCACTGTCACCCCATACAGCTGATCAGTGGGGGTGCCGGGCGTCGGACCCCCGCCGATCTGATATTGATGAGCTATCCTGAGGAGGCAATATGGACAATCACAATACATTAGTAAGTGTCTTGTATTACCTTTCTCTACATGATAAATGCCATATGCTGAAGTGACACAACCCCTTTAAATATGAATCCATCATATTAATATGATAGAGGTGGAGAAAGGTAAGTTTTTCCACTCTGGCAGGGGAGTGTAAAAAGCTGCTAGGGTGTCACCATGACAGTCATATTCACCACTGTCTGTATTTCTGATAAGATGATAAATAAATAATTTTTATGCATAAAAGTTCTTGAAATTATTTGATCTTTCATGACCAGGTACTAAACCTCCATCCACAGAGCACACTTGTACCATTACATCACATTACATCATATTTTTGTAGGGAACCTTGGGTCATAAAGGATATAAACTGTGTATGGACGATGCAGAAAAATGAGAAAAATATTATATTTGACAAAAATGTGAGAAAATGCTAGTATTAGGTATGATTTTTTTTATCCTACAGCACCCTCTAGTGGCCAAAAACATCACAAACCGTAACACACGATTCAGCAACCTTCAGCACTCCAGCTGCTGTGAAACTACAACTCCCAGCATGCACACTTACTTGGCTGTTCTTGAAACTCCCATAAAAGTGATGAGGATTCTGGGTGTTGTAGTTTGGGAACATCTGGAGTGCTGGAGGTTGCTGATCCCTGCAAACACCTAGGGTAAGAAACGCCAGCTCAAAATCCAGAGGACATGATTGCATTCTCTGTAAGGGTCATGCACACAAATGTATTTTTCTTCCATGTCCACCCTGAAACAGCTGATTGCCAGGAATTGGACCCCTGCCAATGTGATAAAGATGACCTATTCTGAGGATAGGATTCTGAGGATCCTTTTCTAGGATAACCTCTTTAATGTATGCACAGAAATCACATGGTTTGTTGGTAAGAAAATGACCAGGGACAAATTTTACTATAGGCACAGTAGGTTTGTATCTCTAGACAGCCCAGTTGGAATGGCACCTTTGAGAAGTAATGTGTGAAAAAGTGTTAACAAAGTGAAGTGAATGAACAAAAGAGAAATCTAAATTCAATCAATATTAGGTCTGACCGCCCTTCAAAACAGCCTCAGTTCTTCTAGGTACACTTGCAGACAGTTTTTGAAGGAACCCGGTAGAGAGGTTGTTCCAAACATCTTGGAGAACTAAGCACAGATCTGTGGATGTAGGCTTGCTCAGATCCTTCTGTCTGTTCACATAATCCCAGACAGACTTGATGATGTGGAGATCAGGGCTCTGTGGAGACCATATCATCACTTCCAGGACTCTTTGCTCTTCTTTAGGCCTCTTTCCAACGACAGTATTTTTTGCAGGCTCTGATCCGCATTTTCACATTTCTATGGGTCCGCAAAAAATACGGACAGCACACCGTGTGCTGTCCGCATCCGTATGTCCGTTCCGTAGCCCGCAAAAAAAAAAATAGAGCATGTCCTATTCTTGTCCGTATTACGGACAAGAATAGTACTGTTCTATTAGGGGCCAGCTGTTCCGTTCTGCAAAATACGGAATGCACACGGATGTCATCCGTTGTTTTTGCGGCTCCGCAATTTGCGGACCGCAAAACACAACGTTTGTGTGAAAGAGGCCTTACACTGAAGATAATGCTTCATGACATTGGTTGTATGTTTGGGGGTGTTGTCCAGAATAAATTTGGAGACAATCAGACGCCTCCCTGATAGTAATACATGATGGGTAAGTATCTGCCTGTATGTCTCATCATTGAGGACACCATTAATCCTGACCAAATTCCCAAACCTTTTTTGCTAAAATGCAGCCCCAAACTTGCAAGGAACTTCCACCATGCTTCACTGTTGCCCGCTTGCCAGATGTTTGGAACAACCTTCCTGCTTAGGTCCTTCAAAAACTGTGTGCAAGTGTACTTAGAAGAACTGAGCCTTTGAACTGAGTTTTGAAAGCAAAGTGTTGTCATATTATTTATACAGGATATCAGGGGGTGGTGGCAGTGGTACAGGAAAACAATTATCCGGGCATACTTTGGATATAGTGGTAACCAGTTTGTATAGTCGCAAAAAAAAAAAGGGGGGTCAGTCAGCACATCCAATGTGCAGGTGGACGCCGCCATGGCTGGAAACACTAAGGAAAAAAACACAATGCAGCAGCACTCTGCAAACACAAATAATGTACAATATTACCACAATCATAGAACACATTCTGGTGCTTGTGTTTGCCTTAGTGTTTTTTTCCTTAGTGTTTCTAGCCATGGTGTTGGATGTGCACATTGGATGTTCTGACTGACCCCCTGACTCCAGCCAGTCTTGCACTCCTGATAAGCCTGTCTGCCCCAAAGACTGATTTTAATCAGAGTATAAAGTATAAAGCTGTAGCCTGCTCTCAGTATATGCATTGGAAGCCGTGAGGCACCAGGGGAAGTGAGTGGGCTCAGCATGCATGTTGGTACCTGCATCCCTGGATTTAATGGAGGCCTTTAAGGCACCAAAAATGGCAAAGTCAGAGTGGACCCAGCATGCATGTGGAACCAACACTCCCTGAATTTAATGGTGGCCATTATGGCACACAACAGATAGGAATTAGTGTTAGGTTCCCGTCTTATAAAGATCGCTTTGACGCTTGGCAGACGGGCTCAAATAATTTTGTACAAAATGTATTTGCCAAGAATCTCAATTTTGAAAAATAAGTGTAGCACTAGCACCAGAATGTGTTCTATGATTGTGGCAATATTGTACGTTATTTGTGTTTGCAGAGTGCTGCTGAATTGCTTCCCCCACCCCAGTTTGTATAGTCCCCACCCCGTCCTCCTGAGAGGCACTTTCGTTACCTTGACACCCCCCCCCTATTTTTCCTTTTCTTCCTTCTTTTCTTGATAGTAATTCAATTTTTCTCCAAATATATTCCTCTTGCTTTCTGTTTTATGCTGCTTGATCATAACCCCCTACCCCGACAATAACATTATTCAAATAAAGATTAATGTTAGAGTGATGAGATAAAAAAGTTCTGGCTCACTGACAAACAATCACTAGGACCTATATAACTGGACGATTCCTTATCTGGTCCTAGATATATTTTTGAAGCACAGGTCACCATATTGGTTCTGGGAAAGTTCCTCTGTTCTACATAGGGAATACATTACAGACCAAAGGAGTTGTATGAACATCACTTCTGGTTTGCCCTGTAATGAGGTGATCTCCTTCACGCCTCTTTATCTGGCAGAACATGGCCTGCTTTTGTGAGACACATCATATCCCTATCAGGCACCACAGAACACTTCATGGCCTCATTCCCACACTAGACCGGAATATTATATAAAATTTGACCAGACAATCAGGCAGTACCATTGTATTGCAGTTACTTAAGTATTGGTTATATCTCCCTCACATATAATACTAGGAAGCCCCTTAACAATATCGGCATAATACTGATACATCATTGTTGTTTTGAGGCAGGGTGGCCCACCTGATATTGCTATCGAAGCAGGTGGCATTTATCATTTGCTGGTAGCGGCATTTAATGTCTCCTGGTGAAATGTGTGGATTAACACAGGGAAACGCGTTGGCACCTCTTATACAGTTGGATCTAGTGGCATATAAAAATCAATACCTCTTCTCTTACTCAGTCAGTTTATTTGCCCATGATACCAGTATTTTATGCACTTATATAGCATTGACATATTCTGCAGCGCTTTACAGACATTAGCATCAAGCTGTCCTCAATGGGGCTCACAATCTAAGGTCTGTATTAGGGATGAGTGAATCAACTTTGGGTAAAACATCCGAAGTTGATTCACATAAAACTTTGTTAGAATACTGTACGGGCAAGCGCTCCGCACAGTATTCTAACAACGTTTTATGCGAATCGACTTTGGATGTTTCATCCGAAGTCAATTCGCTCATCCCTATCTCAAAGTTTCTAGCAGTATATTTGAGCTGTCAATAGAGCCCCAAGCCTCTGCTGACTCTGCCCCAGTCTATATAGTAAAGCAGACAAGTGAGCTGCAGAAAACAGTCTACTTATTATGTCTGCTCTAGTGGCCGGTGTTGAAACTGTACACTAGAGATGAGCGAAGCAATTCGTCAATTCGTATCGAATCTTGGAAATTTTCAGCTGCCAAGCAAATCCGAATATTAGGTGATTCGCTTCGGCTTTGTACGCATTCGCTACGTAGTTTGTCCTATAAATTATACGCTGTTGCGTATGAATTCAATTAATTAGCGAACTTTTACTGTTCGTTCGTTTATCGTGCACAAAAGCCCGGGAAGAATGCGGTCACCTGACCTAGTGTGCAGGGCTTGCTCTGATTGGCTCAGGCTCGATAAGCCAGTGACGCATCACTTCTGCTGCGACTTCTGAGACGAGCAGAAGCACGGTGTGTGAAGTTCTGAGACTCTTAAACCTGTTTTGTTAAAATTGGGGTGTAATTGTTCAGGGAATCCATATTACACATATCAGGGATACTGCAGGGCAAGTGCAGGGCCAGATCAGGGCTAGTAATTAATCAGGCAGGGAGAGGGAGAGACAGGGACAAAGACCAGCTGCAGGGCCACAGAGTAAAGTGACAAATGTCTGGAATGGATAAGCAAAAGAGGGCCAGTTTCAGCCAGACCTTGAGTTCTAAAAAAAAAAAAAAAAAAACACGAAGGGCAGCAGTGCCAAAGGACCTGTAGCTGGAGCTTCTACTTGTAGTATTCGCCATACTTGGCCGTTGTTCTACCAGGCTAACCCACCAAGGCTCAAAATATATCACCTTTTTATGCTGGTTCGGGTGGCGGTGTGTGCCATCGTAATCCTGCCGGTCTATCAGCCGGATCATGTATTTCACCTCTGCAGAGCTAAATGATGAGGATTACCTGGATGCCATTTTTAAAAATTAACTCTGCCTCTGAGGAGTGCCGCTGCACTTTGGCTGAAAATTTGCTCAGTGAAAAAAGAATTGTTCAGACATCAAGACAGACCTCTCTGAATTAGGCCTGCAATCAAATCTATTAGAAACAAAAGCATTGACTGTCATATGTATGAAGTGCCAAACTGAAAATCATGCTGCGATGCCAAGTATATGCAAAAAAAAAAAAAAAAAAGGTAGCAAAAGTGTACAAATACGTATATGGCGCAGATTTTGCATACAAGAATCTGCTGTAATGTTAATAGATCTATTCACATAGGCGTATATTTTACAGCAGTATTTGAAATACACAGCACATCCTAGTTTTGTAGGTATTTGCTTCCAAATACACCCATTATAGTCTATGGGAGTGTTTGGTAACGCCTTGTCTGTAATGACCTGTACTACACAATTATGTAATTTATCTGATATGATTAATGCTGTACAAAAAAATTTAAAACATGCCAGAATTGTTTTTTTACCAAAAAAATATAAACGAACAAAAAGTGTTACGTACCCAAAAATGATACCGATGAAAACTACAAGTCATCCTACAAAATCATGCCCCCACATTGTTTCGTAGAAATAAAAATAAAAATTTTATGGGTCTTAGGATGCCGCAATACAAAGATATTTTTTTTATTGTGCAAAAGTAGTAAAATAAAATGCTCTCTGGTGCGGGTACCTCGGACTTCCACTGTACATGTACAGAAGATGTCCTCAAGAGCTTAAAGGGGTTGTCTGGGTTCAGAGCTGAACCCGGACATACCCATATTTTCACCCAGGCAGCCCCCCTGATGTCCTGATGTTAGCATCGGAGCAAGTCATGGCTTTAAAGCCGGTCCATCAGAGCCGGTGACATCACCGAACACATTGCTGGGCGGAAGCCTCCGCCCAGCAGTCTGTTGTTTGTAAACAGAAGAGCCCTTGCCATCTATTGCAGGGCAAGGGCTCTTCTGTTTACAAACAACAGACTGCCGGGCAGAGGCTTCCGCCCAGCAGTGTGTTCGGTGATGTCACCGGCTCTAAAGGCAACCCACCAGTGTCGGTGACGTCACCGGGCTTACTGCTAGGCGGAAGCCTCAGCCTGGAAGAGCCCGGTTCGTCACCGGATCTGCTCAAAATGCCTTTTGTCCTGCGCGATTCAGAGCAGGGCAAAGGAAAGCATCGAAGCATGAGATGCTCCAATGCTCTTGTCAGGCAGGCTGCCTGGGTGAAATTATGGGTATGTCGGGGGTTCAGCTCTGAACCCGGACAACCCCTTTAAATAGAATTTGTCCTCTATCCTGATATGTCTGTTGTAGAAAATAATTGTAATCCCCTGAAATATAAATTTTGGAGCATCTTTTGTGCAGTACACCCTCCAGAGTAACTGTGCCTACCAATTCTTCTTGTGTGTGCTCCTACATAGTGTGACATTGTCAGCACTGATTGGATAGTATTGTGTAGGGGCTCCCCCCCAACTGTAACTCCCCGTCAACAATTTACTCTTAAATCTTCAGGAGGAATAAAAGAAATGCTACAGAATTGCTCTATACTCAAATAGAGATTCATGTCAAGCCAGTGGGAAGATTGTTCTTTAGGCTTCCAGTTTTTTTTGTTTTAAATAGCTTTCTGTCGGGATTTCAAGCTTCTGGATCGGCAAGCAAGAATCTCGACATGTTCTCTTTAAAGGGTTTTTTTGGATTTTGATATTGATGACCTATTCTCAGAAAAGGCCATCAATACCTGATCAGTGGGGGTCGAACTCCTGGCGACCCTGCTGATCAGTCAGTGATATGTTCATTGGTCACAAGGCCTAGGTGCAGCTCTGTCCCATTCAAATAAATGGACCTGAGCTGCAATACAAAGCACAGCCACTATACAATTATGGCACTGTGCTTGGTAAGATGCGAGGAGACCAGTGCTTGATTGGCAGAGGTGGAGTTCCCCCCCCCCCCCGATCAAATTTTTGATGACCCTTCCTGAGTCTAGGCCATCAGTGTTAGTAAACCTACAATTTTATGGTGAGTAATACTGCAATTTGCAAACATTAACTTGGAAAAAATAAAACAAACTACAACTGATTATTGAAGACCATAATACCCTCAGTCATGAAATGATTACAGGTGGTCTTTTCATACAGGTACAATAATTTTTTTTTTATAACTTTAATAAGCAGAGACATTTTATATATTCTCTCTAACTTAAAATGGTACGAATCAAACATACGCAAACAACCATAAAAGTGGCTACCACAGCAAATATTAGACCTCCTCCAGAGTCCCAGCCAAAATAATGTTTGTCCCTCAGCTATAATTTGTCATGTGCAAATGGCCTGATCCACATAAAAATAGTTATGTTTACAAAATGTGGGTTATGGGTGAATGGATGCAAGGAGATGATGCCAGGAAGAATTTTGCTTGTGTCTGCAGAAATGCCAAGGACTTGCAGCTAAATACCGGCCGCTCTGCTGCTACGTGTTTGTGTTAAAGACACAGGCTGTGTCAAATGAACGTGGCATCAGGTCTCCAAGAGAATATGCAATTCTGTATACAGGACTACATCTCCACACCATGAATTAAAGGAGTTATCCTCTTCTATATGACAAGAGGCCATTAATATCTGATGAGCTGGGGTCTGGCACGTGCCCCCCCCCCCCGCCAACTAGAAAATATTGCTGTTTTTCACAAACTTGTCTACCAAATCTGTTGATGTATTATTTCCTTCTACTAATTGTCAGAAGCGGATACTACAATGAAATCCAGTGTGGTAGTAGACATGGTTGTCGCCTTTAATATACAGATGTCTAGGAAGGGATCAGCTTGACTCAACCAATATACATGCCCTCATTGTATCCCACCTAGACTACTGAAAAATTGCCATTTGTAGCCTTCACTCTCATGTGAAGGCTGTCCACAGCTATTTTGGTCCACTCCTCATGAGCAAACTGCTCCAGCTGTCTCAGATTTGAAGGGTGTCTTTTCCAGACTGCATTTATCAGCTCCTTCCACAGATGGTCAATAGGATATAGACCAGGGCTCATAGACGACCACTTCAGAATAGTCCACTGCTTGCTCTTAGCCATTCTTGGATGTTTTGGGTCATGTTGGAGGACTCAATACCTGCTACTATTTTGAGTAAAGGCGCAGCCATCTTTGATGACAGGAGAGGAGCCCGGGAATTACCAGATCTTAAAATGGTGTTTTAATATATGCAAATCAGCCTCTCGGAGCAAAGGGGGTGTTGCCGTTGCACCTAGAGGTTCTGCTCTCTCTGCACTTTGATTGCCAGGGGTGATCACATTTTCACTGCCTGATCCTGTCAAAGTGTATAGGATGCAGCAGTTGCAGAGAAAGCAGAGCCTCTAGGAGTAATGGTAAGTGTTGCTCTTAAAGGCTCATTTGCATATATTAAAACTATGATCTGAGGCTTGGGAATGTGATGGGGATCTGATCTGAGGTTAATGAAGCTGGGGGTCTGATTTTTGGGGTATGAGGAGGGTCTGGTCTGAGGTTTGCCACTGAGGAAGAAGCAAGCCGACCGAGTACTATATTTAATTTATGCATCTTTTTATGGGATATACTGTAGGTCTTTATTTTTTAAACTATTTTTACAGACATATTTGGATTTTTATTTTTTATAATCATGGGAGTTTTCAATCATGAAAAAAGTAAAAACAGCAAATTTTCAAGTTGAAACGTAAAAAAAAAAAAAAAAACAAAAAAAAAAAACCACCATACAGAGGAACCATATGAACATGGGAGCCACCCAGATGCCTTCAGCTGCCCAAGTGCACATGTAACAGGTCAGCCACTGTCATAGGGACAAATCTGCTGACAGATGCCCTTTAAACTAAATAGATGAAAAAAAAGCGACAGGTAAGTGTTCCGATTTTTTTTTTAACTGGAAGGTTGCTTTAAGGAATGTCTCAGACTAAAGACAAAATACTGTGCAGCCAATAGCGATTTATTTTTTACTCATTTTTATAGTTATATACTTCATTCACACTTGCTAAATTATTATCACGATATGTGGCAAGTATTGCACATGCCTTTTAAAATGAGTTGATCACCTAGATGGGATATTCAGATAACATAGTCTTCATGTACATTATGCACTGAACCACCACAAAAATTCACAGCACAGTACCTGTGGGTAGGGTACAGAGACCCCCCCCCCCCCCCCCCCCCCCGCCAAAAAAAAAAAAAAAAAAACAAAAACAAAAAAACAAACAGATGCTAGCAGCCGTGCCTGGATTTACAATTAAAGATGATCAGTCCATAATTTACTGACCTACAAAGAAGTTGGGCTGGGTCACTTTCCCTGGCTAGGACTGAAACCAACACTACAGGAAAAACAAGAATTTACCCAGTGATTTCTGGAAAGCAAGTCTGACCCAATGCACTTCTATCTAGGAGACCAGAAAATCTACATTTTTCATATTACATACAGACAAAAATCATTCCAATTCATTTTACAAAACATATGAAATTTATTTTCCAGATATATTAAATAATTTTTTGGTCACTTTATACAGGTAAAAGATGTATACAGTATTACGCAACTGTTAAAAACATGAAACCTTTTCCAAAAACTGGAGAGAATGCCCTCAAGTATACACAAAATATAAAAAGCGTACATTTTCTGAGATGTACCAACGTTCAAAAAAATGCAACCAGGGATTTGATGGGAACATAAAATCATGATGGCCACAGGTGTTTTTTTTTTCTTTTTGTTATTGCACCACCATAAGTACTGATTCCACACATAAAAATGTTTTTGTAATGAAGCTTAGCAAAATGATGAAGATACTTCATAAAATTCTTCCTCTATATAACTGAAACCATAACCAAGAACAAACTCTCAAGACTTTTATATCCATAGAAAAAAAATGTTTTCTTTTAAAATCATTTTTATTAAATATCCTTAAACACAATAATCAATATAAAGGATCCACCAATATATCCTATGGCCGGATATACAGATACATCATAAATTAGAATTCGTAATCATCCCAAAGTGCTTCAGTATATTGGTGAATTTAAGGTGCATACTATTACAAGTATTTCAATAAATATGAATACAAAATAAATTAAACAGAATTTATACTCTGTCTCAATACAGTTAATCATAATCCATAGTAATTGCGTGCAAAAAATAAAATAAATAAATTAAAAAAAAAATCGAGAACATAAGTGAAAAGTATAAAATAATGTAATGTATGTGGTAAAGGGGTTTTCCGAATTATATATATTGATGACATATAGGTCATCAATATCAGATAGGCGGGGGTCCGACAACTGGCACCCCCGCCGATCAGCTGTTTGAAGAGGAGGCGGGTGCCGTATCAGCGCTGCATCCTCTTCACTGTTTACATGCTGGCCGACACGGGGGTAGTGGTGAGTAGGTGTAATAACACCTCACCGCCCCATTCATTTCTATGGGAAGAATCGCTTCCATACAAGTCCAAAGTGTCAAGGCATTTTTTTTTGCTTATATTTAAAGGCTATTTTTTTTATTACTGCATTGTACTAATTTTAAGCTAAATTTTTTAATTTTTAAAAAAAAAAACAGTCATTTTTCTGTACAGAGCAGAGACGCTCTGTTAGCATCATTTGGATTTTCTCTCTTTTCTATCAGACCAGGAGCTGTCGGACTCCTTATCTCTGCTCTCTGACATTATAAACAGTCATTATACCTCAGTTCTTAACTTACTGATAAGAATGTCACTTAAATAAGTGTTGATGACTAGGGATGAGCAAACTTGTATTTTCAAGTTCGGCATACAGGTTTGAGTTGTCTAAAAATCTAGTTATGGATTCTGCCACGGACCATAACAGAATTCTATGATGGCATGCACCTCGGAGGCCTATAACAGGCATTCCGTATTGCATTCTGTCATAATAGAAGTCTCTTATAGGCTTCTCTGGTGCATGGCATCATAGAATTCAGTTATAGTCCGTGGGTAGCGGAATCTATAACAGGATTCTTAGATAACCCAAAACCTATACTCTGAACTTGAAAACACAAGTTCGCTCATCCGTATTTATTACCTCTTAGTAGTTTAGAGATGAGGTTTATTAGATGACCGGCACAAAGTGAAAGTACCAGTCACAGAGTTAGAAAAACTCTGTGACACAACAGCTCAATATTTTTTTTTTAATAAAGACCAATTGGAAAAAAAAAAAAGATTTTTAGCCAAAAATGAGTAACATGCAACAATGACAAAAAATGCCTCCAAAAAGGTGTACATAGCCTTTAACTCTACTGATCCTTTCCCATCTTTTCTTACAGCTGTGGATGTCATCATTAATTGACATCCGATGGTCGGAAAGGAACATATGGGGAGTATGATACTGAGCATGTGCCAAAAGTACTACACCATCTTCTATACATGTGATAGATAAAACCAACAGGATTGGTTAGAGATCCCATGGTCTCTTCCCCTTCAATTAAAGAAGCTTGTGCAAAACGAGTGGCGGTGACGGGACATGTATCCCTTCATCTGACAGGAAGCTACATGCATTTCATTTATGGGAAGTTTTTCCCATCATAAATTGACAGCATAGGACAAATATTGCCTGCAGAAAGTGAGGTTTCAAGTGTGTCATTCAAATAGCCTATGTGACTTAATCCTTAATTACCGATAGCTTCCCCGTTTAGTATATATTGTTACTAGCACAGCAAGTGGGATCTGACCCTAGAAGTGACGGGCTTATCTGATTATGAATGGGAACTATAAACATTTTCTCGTTGCCGAGATATGTATCACGGGTATGATATACATGTTTATTTCTATACTTCCAATATATAAGTCATTGCTCATATTAAATTCCTGCCTGATTTGACCAATGTCATACATATTCTTTGTACCGTTGGTTGCGATACTGCAGCACTTCAGGATGATTATGAATGGTACGTTATGACGTGTCTGTACTAGTGTTGAGCCAAGCGAGCTTTGGATGCTTCATGCAAAGTCACTTCCTTCAAAACTTCGGAATACTATTGTAGGGAGATTCGTCTCTATACAGTATTAAAAAGTATGGGCTCCGAATTCTTTTCGGACTAGTACCTCGGAACCGAAGCAGAGTTCGGTTCGAAGTTTTAAAGTGGTTTTCCATTTTAAAAATCAACTACCGAAGTTATTCAACGAAGTCATGCGCGACTTCGGGAATATCTAACTTTGGCTCATCAGAGCTTATACATTCTAAATACTGTACAGAGACAAATCTCCGTACAGTATTATTCCGAAGTTTTGAATGAAGCGACTTTGGATGAAGCATCCGAAGCTCGCTTGGCTCAACACTAACCTGTACATCCGGCCATAGGATATATTGGTGGATCCTTTATATTGATTATTGCTTTTAAGGATTTTAAATACAAAATCATAATTTTAAATTTTTTTCTATTGCGATAGAGGATGGAGATGCTTTTCAGCACAATATTTTCAAAACCTGTTGAGCAGAAAGGAATGTAGCTCACATAAGGTTTAAAAAAAAAAAAAAAAGTCTTCTTGCCATTGCAGTTGTTCTGGCACCTGGTGCCAAGGACTTGGAGATTTCCTGGGGAAGTGAGAGCAAGCAACATCAAATAGACAAGGATTTGCAAGTAAAAATATAACATGCGTAGAATTTAAAACGTTGCTCTCCAGCCTGTGAGTTTTGACTGCTGAATTGTACAGTGTTCAAAGG